>CAIGQZ010000690.1:6293463-6307793 GCA_903798205.1 Danio tinwini | reverse complement strand
TTAATTTAATTTAATTTAATTTAATTTAATTTAATTTAATTTAATTTTATTTTATTTTATTTTACTTTTCCTCTGGCCAGGTAATATTCAAGCAATCATGACTTGTGTTTTATCAGCTCTCTCCAAATATGATTTCGCTGTTCATTCAAGTGGATGTGGATATATAATTATAAAGTCAGTAGGGTCAATATATCAATGTTGACACAAATCTAATGGTGACTTATGACTTTTGCACAGTACATTTCATGTAAAATACATCTTATTTAATTATTAGTAAATAATAGCATGTTATTCTTGAATTGCATTATATAATGAGTACAATGCATTGTATACTTTCCAAAACTCACAATTTAAATAAATAGACAAATATCCTTTTTTCAACCTCCACAGTAGCCAATATGGAAATTTACATATGTGCAGAAATCTGACAGTAAAGTGAAATGTTCAATGCACAACACTTTTTGAAATGTAAAAGGAAGGAAACAATTTCTTTGAGGCTAAAATATCCGCCTTGTATACAGAGCTTGTGCTCTTATGAAGAGATAACAAAGATGGATGAAGCAATATGTGTGAGAGATTACGGAAAGCTTTGGAGGTAAGGGCACAGACAGAGTCTCCTCCAAAACTCACTCGCCATTCATATCAGTTTGTAAAGCTCGGATCTTCTCCACGGTGGCTGATTTGAACTCAGTTACCATCGGTAGTCTTCAAAAATATGTTTTTAGGCTCACCAAAAAAACATCTGCAGATATGCTTTAAGCTATTGGGTATTCTGTCAAGGCTATTTTTGATGCGTTTACCACAATGCAACATTTCTGTGGGGAAATATGATATCAAATATGAGGAAAATAACATAAAAGACCCAAAACAGGTTTAGACGTCAAATTCATGCGTATTGGTTTTGTGCAGATGTATCGCTTGAACCGCCTTTATAATGCAGCCATAGTAGCATCATATACAGCAGCACCAGAGGCCTTTTAACTCTATACCTTCAAATAAATTCCTTTGGGATGGGAGGGAATAAACTATGCCTCAGGATCTGCAATATATCTGTTAGTCACCCATGATTTGTTCTTTTCCCCACAGCAATATATTTAGGTAACTGCCTCTATGGTCAGGCAGATAGTGAGTACATGGCATCAAAGGTGGGCCATCTTTCAAGCCTTTACTGGCAAGACAGAAGGCCAGCTGCCACGCTCAAGCCATTGTCCCGTTGAACAAATGTACCTGCAAATGTTTCAATCGCTAACAATGGCGATACAGAGAAGTGGGGGGTGGTTAATTAGCTGTTGGAATATTTAATAAACAACCTTCAGGGTATCTTTGTGTGCGTGATATATGCCTCGGGGCGATGCGTCAACTGATTCAAGGAAGAAGGTCCACTTTCAATTCTCTGGAAAAGAGCTAAGAATAACCTGAATGCTGTGAGGGGCGTCTGTTCGAGATCATTCGTACCTTTTCCATTGTGGAGGAGGTGTTGTGTACGTTATCAGGCATACTGTTTCATAGCATTGATGGATTTGTGAGTTATGTGGCAATGCTGCTGGAAGAAACAGAAAAGATCATCTTTTTTTAGTAAGTCATGATACTTTGTGACAGTAGCCTTAAATTTATTAAAGATGATCCAGGACACCTCAGGTGCTATGATGGTTTCAATAAATCACATTTTACAAAAAATGACAAAAATGTTAACGTTTCTGTTTTCTTTCATTCTGTGGTATCAGAAAAGAAATTATTTTTCTCACTTTCTACTTTTATGCACAAAAGTAGATCAATTCCTGCTCTTGACCAAACCGTTCTTTTTTTTTTTTTTTTTTTTTAGCTGTGCTGCTGTACAGTACCTCTGCAGGAAAGAGAAAGCCTTTCAAGCATCAAGGTAAAACACCATCGGTTTTTAGAATATCTGAATAGGGTGTGCCTTATCGTTATACATCTTGTATTTTTTATGTAGCACAGAGTCAAAAAAGTATTTAAGTCCAAAAACTGACCTGCAAAACTTTTTGTAAAAGGGCCAAAGACGAGATGTCCCATTTTGGTGTTACATAAGTGATTTTCTATACATAAAAAAGTATTTTAAAGTTTACAGTATTGTGTCAAATGACCTTAAAATAAAATATTGTGCTATAGAGATACATTGTGTACTGAACATTAGTGGTGTAACAAATCCAGCCTGATCTCATGAGAAAACATAAGTTTTTTACGTTTTGTCAGTTTAGTGGCTAATTTGTATGAATTTGTACGAGTTCAGTCGTATGAAAATCTATGATTTTAAAAAGGAGGCATGGCAACCAACCCCACCCCTAAACCCACCGTCATTGGGTGATGAGCAAATCGTACTAAACTGTACAAAATTGATCGTACAAATTGATACGAATTAGCCACTAAAGCAAAAAGTTATGAATTGCTGCGAGATAGCGTTGAACGGATCACAAATCTCATGGTTCGGATCACACTACGGTTTTTGAGTCACCGATCAGACCATTGTTTGGATCAACAAAAAGGGAGGAGACTAATTTAATTTGCTTTCCATTTATACAAAGATATTATTGCAAAAGCCATTGGTTTTAACAAACATACCTTAGAACCTGTCATTTTAATAAAAAAATCAAGAAAGAACCAGCAAAAAAAAAAAAAAAAGATCTTTGGTGTTTTTTTTTCGCCACCCATTGGTTAAACAATGCAATTGCTACAACTTTCAACAGCGTCAAGTTTCATTGAACAGTGATTTTAATCTTTAACACCAGTGTTTATATCTGAACTACAAACTGTTATCCCAGTACTTTTGTATTATTTAATTGTTTGTAACTAACTGAAAAAGTGTACAATCTGAATCTCTCTCTATCAAAAGCAGATTTGAATGAAGCACTTCAAATAACTAATAAACTTATGTAAATCATTATCATTTATCATTCATGTTGTGCAAGTTTGTATTGAGATCCTGATCTTTAATTGTTTAATTGTGCAGCTTTACTTGCTTTAATGCAGGCTAAACAAACAGTGACAGAAAACACGTTTAATTAATAACCTAAAAAAGCATTTAGGTCCCCCCACAACTTTTTCTGTCATCTTTATATTTCACAGGAAAGCCTAAATGCTTTCATACACATGATTTGAATGACGCAGGAGGCATTCCTTCTGCAATAGTTATAAATGTTGGATTAACCTACAAGTTCAAAAAAAAAAAAATTAATCCACGGGTCACGTGCGTGATCCATATACCACTACTGAACATGCTTTGGTACTGTGAAATATTAATACTTCATAATTATAGCCATTAATAAGTCAAACAATATGCTTAACTAATGTAATGTAATTACACATAAACCCATTATATGAATGAAATTTTCATGACATTTGAACAATTTAAAAGTGCATCCACTGATGAATAAAGAACAATAACTACTGAAAGTTTTCATCCTATAAAGCATTACTAAAGAGAGCTTAATATTTTACAACAGCATGGCACTGTTCATCCACAAATGAACAAAACAGACCACTATCTTATATAAGAGCAGATGTGTTGAGATGAATGTGCACTATGTATGGCTTCATATGAATATATTTAGAGTGTCCATACAGCAGACATTTCAGGAGCTTCTCTTCCAAAGACATGTTTTTCCTCCACTCCACTGTCTACCTGTCAAACGCCTGTCACCGGCACTTCGGCAAGGCCCAGAATATAGAGGAGACGCGTGTTAGACCAGCATCCCATTCCTCACAAGTAATCGCACAATGTGCAGTGAGTATATTAAGTTCTTTACTTCTGAAAGATGCCATTAAATCTTTTGTGCAAAGTAGCATATTTATCTGCTGCAAACAGCCTCACATAAACATTTATGTTCAAATCAACAAGATACATGCATGAAGAGAGATACTTATATTTCTGGATATCTCTTTCTTTTGAGTCAGATTTTTGTTTATCACAACATGAATAGAAGTGGGATATAAAAATAATGCTCATTGTTCACTCCATCACCCTAAAGTGAGTTAAAATAAGGTGTCTGGCTCAAATTAAATTTACAAGTGATTGAATAGAAAGCATATTATGTCCGGAAGTAAATGTGGCTTCTTTAATGGTTAAAAAAAAAACTTTAAAAAGAAAAAAAAAAGTTCAAATATAGCTTTCTTAAAACTCAAACTGTAAAGCTTGCTGGCAAACATTGATAAAGTGTGCACCTTCAATGCAATGCTATTCACTTTGGATTTAAATGTCTGCAGGTGTTCCACTGTCACTCACTGTAATGCATGGTCATATAAAATTGTATTATATTTTAAGTTATTAAAATCAATGCAATTTAGGGGTTTGAAGCATATCCGAAACATATATACATTTAAGACGACTGTTTTAGGCGCACTGTGTACAGGATCCATTTTGATTTATGGAGGGAAAAAAATCTATTTTTTAAATATATTCTTGAAAATATATTTTGTTTTTTACTGGTTTGGTAAAACATATAATGGTTTATTTAAAGCTTTACTAAATGCTGTTACAATTATTACTATTTAAAAAGAGAAGGATGTGGTTTTTGGTTTTTATGTAATATAGCAGGACAACTTTTTTTAAGTCAACTGTTTAACTAAATTTTATACAGACCAGTCCAAAAACTGACTTGCAAAACATTTTGTAAAATGGCCAAAGACGAGATGTCCCATTCTGGTGTTGCATAAGTGATTTTATTTACATAAAAAGCATATTAAAGTCAACAGTAACGTGTCAAATTACCTTAAAATAAAATATTGTGATATAGAGATACATTACGAACATGCTATGATACTGTGAAATATTAATTCTTTATATTAGCTATTAATAAGTCAAACAATATGCTTAACTAATGTAATGTAATTACACATGAACCCAGTATATGAATGACATTTTCATGACATTTGAACAATTTAAAAGTGCATCCACTAAAGTACTTATTTAAATCTTTACTAAATGTTGTTAAAATTAGGACTATTTAAAAAGGTAAAGGATGTGGTTTTTGGATTTTATGTAAAATAGTAGGATCCTTTTTTTTGGAAGTCAACTGAAACTAAATCATATACAGACCAGGCTTTAAGAAAAGGGAAGATGTTGTTTGATGTGATCGGTTTGTTGTTTAGATCCAAGGCAATAGGGGAAATAAGAAAGAGAAAGAGAGAAAATAAATCAATTAGACAAGAAACCTGAACTCCTCATTTTTTGCTATTTTCTCAAAAGCCAATTCACATTCTCGTATAAGCATGAAAAATGCAATTACTTCTTCACGGTTTCTCAGGATTCCTCTTTGTTTATTTCAAGGATTAACTGAATTGCAGGACAAATGTTAGCGCACTTTGACACAGCTTTGACCATTTACCATAATGCATATTGCGGCAAACCCGAGAGCGAGCACTTTGAAGGACTGAAACATGAAATATAAATACAGTTTGACGATCAATAAAAAAGCGAGCCATGAATACACACGGGTCGGAGACTCAAAGGAAGCCAACACACTTTGGTTCTGGAAAAAGACACCCAGTCACGATGAAGGCAGCTTAGAAGGACAAGACTTCCAGCGAGTGTAAGGAATAGAAAATAGCCACAGGGCTGTGTTCAATAGACAGCCCGGAACCTATTGACCTTATTGCCTTGAGTTTTTGTGTCCAGCCCGAGGCAGCTGCTATCAAACATTAACACCATACGCACTGGATTGTGTCTCTATCCAGCTCTAGATAAGCCCTGGTCATTTGTCCCGCACTACCGCAGGACTCTAAAGGAGTGTCATCAGGTTTTAGGTATTTTCCTTTTCCCCAGATAACCCTTTGTCTGTCACATTTTATGGTTGGCATCTCTTACAGCTGTAATGTCAGGAGCCATTAGCGTGTCTCGGTGATGGCATGGAAAGACAGAAACTCCATACTCAAAATGTCACATGCTTTTGTCATCATGTTGTGAAGCCCGGGACGAGGCTTAGCGTCGCCGCTTGTCATCAAAGCCCATACGGTGGCTTCAGCCTGCTCTGTAGTGAAAGCGATACCATATGTATGATAATCATATTTCCTCGCATATAACCAAGACAAGCTTGTCTATCCAATATCTCTCAAGAAGCAGGCTTTAAGGCAATTCAGGCCAGACGGCAGATGTATGTTCATTATTTCATGGGATTTGTGTTTCTGCTTTGAGGACAGAGAGCGCTGGCTTTAATTTGGAGCTAAGATTAGTTGCCAATGGTCAGCGCGAGAGTTCACGGCACATCACAAACCGTAATATTCCAAGGTGATCCCTTCATAATTTCTCACGTTCTTGATCCGTGCTCTCCACTCTAATATTTCATAATTAGGTGAACCCATCAGGTAGACAATTTCATTTTCAATTAAAACTCTTCGCCCCTCGTGACCTTGAGCGTAACTGGGGAATGCTGCATATAGACCTGTCCGGGCACCATTTAAAAATACTTTTTTAATTTAGGTTGAACCCCACAGCATCTAATCGCAATGCTTGTTCACCTTCATGCAGACTGGGAGGTAAATTAAGGCGGACGGAGGAATATGTTAACATGATTTGTGAAAAATGTTAACATGATTTGGCTTCGAGCTGTATGGCTGGAGTCGGCCGGTTGGAATCGACCGCATATCACAGATGCAAGGGAATCCTGTATATAAGCCTTATGTACTGTACGGCTGTCTGGAATACTTTATACTGATTGGTCAGTTGCTGCATTGATAAACGAAAAACAAAGGCTCATTCAGGTAACTGAAGTGGCAACAAGAGTTAGAGATTTACATTTGGTGAGTTAAAAAACGATTGATACTCAAATCAATAATGTTGCGTATATTTATACTGTATAATTGTGTTGTTCAGGTATTGAAGTCTCCCTTTCTCTTTTATTTAATAGAAAGGCCATCTTGAAATTTCCTGTGGCCAGGGGAGCTCATTTGTTCTATTTTGACCGCTATTCCATCATCAATTGTGAAAAAAACTAATCAAAGAAGGTTTTAAGACCAAGCGGAATCCTCTGTTGGCTGTCGTGACTTCAGCTAATCAGTTTTGGCCAATGCAAACAATCATTTTTCATGAGTCCAACATCTAGTGTATGCAAGAAAACATACAATCTGACGAAAGTAAAGTCATCTTTCACTACTGACCTACTGTATTGTTGTTTAATAAAGAAAACATTTTACACATAACTTTTATTCCAAATCTTGGACCTTATTCGTGAAATAAAAAGGTGTTAAGCACCAAAGGTGGCCCATATTAAAGTTAATTCTAATCAGGCTATTATTATCTATTTAATTTTCAATGTAACTTTTTTGAGAAAAATCTAGAAAAAATGTGAAGCTCTACATTATTATTGTTTATTTACTTGTTTATTCAAATGGCCAAACTCTGAGGAACTGAGGAAAGCTGAATGTGCTGGCCTGATGGTTATTTGTCTAGTAAATGAAAATAAGCTGCAGATTTTAGTTAAAAAATGTAATGAATCCCATTTTTTTTAAATGATAAATCAAGTAATAAATTAGTATTTTAAAGTATGTTTTTTTTTCCAAAAATTTTAAGGAAATGTTGTGGTACACCAAAAAGTTTGGTTCCGATAACCATCAGACAAACTATTTAAACAAAAAAGAAGTGTCATTAAAATGCAATATTTAAACCTCATAACTAAATAGAAAATGAGGTGAATAACTGCAAAAAGGTCCACTTTTTGAGAAAAAAAAACCAACCCCTTTCACCAGGCTGGCTACGAGCCTGTTTAGATATAAAAAATTAAGGATTCATTTACTTTAACATTGTTGATGCGCTTGTCTTCTCTCTGGGACAAGTGTTTTGAAAACTGTAATGGATTATAAAATACAAACAGTTTAGTTATTTTAACTGTTTAATGTTTTTGTAAGCAACTGCATTCTCTGCCGATGTTTTGCATTCAGGGAGCTAATAAAATATTATGTGTCTCAAGATTTTACTTATGTGGGCAGTAGCCGTGTAATAAGCTGCATACAGTACATGTAGTCAGTTGTTATCACAAAATAAACCCATTCAGGGTGATAAAAGACTCCACTGCTACACATCAGGTTTTGTTCTGTGATAGCAAACTGAAGCTTATTGTATAATATTACTAACAATACATATTTTTTGATCAACCTTTATGGTCACACTTTATTTTGATGGTCCATTTGTTGAAATGAAGTAACATTGCATCTACATGCCAACTAATTCTCAATAGATTATAAGTTGACTGTTAGATTGGGGTTAGGGTTAGTGTAAGTTGATATGTACTTGCAAAGTTTTTTAGTCAGTTAAATGTCTGTTGAAGGAGCAGTATTAACAGATATTAAGCAGACAGTCTACTAATACTTAAATGGAGCATCAAAATAAAGTGTTACCCACTTTACAATAAGGTTCAATTAGTTAACGCTATAGTTAATGTATTTAGTAATATGAACTAAGATTGAACAATAATTGTATAGCATTTATTAACCATTATTAAAATCCTAATCTGTTATTGTGTAAACTTTAGTGAATTCACAATGTGTTAACAAGAACTAGCAATGAACAACCTTATTTTCAATAAATAAATAGGTAAATAAATACTATAATACATGTTTTGCTAATTGTGTCTTAATGTTAATACATTAGGAATAAGCATTAACTAATGGAACCCTATTTTTTATGCAGAAAATAAAATAAAAAAATTGTAAAAAAATATCAGTACACAGTCTTCATCATTTTAGATATTAATTTATATTGTAAAATGTTTCAGAATAAATACTTTAGATAAAAATAATCAGCTCTCTCATATTTGTTTATTTTTTGCTCTGTATTTAATATTTTAAATTACTTAATATAAGTGCAGTGCTCCCGGTGCACATTAGCTCTGGTTAAAGTGGATTGCGGGTGGTAAACAAATGCCACATGGTAAAGAGACACAGCTATTTAGCAAATTCACCTCACACAGCCTTGCCACAGTAGCCTATGGCATGGCTCAGACATGCATAAAATTTTGCATAATGCCACAAACAGATAATATATAACTGGTGGGCAATCAAAGAATCCATGAACTCAATGTGGTGCCAATCAGCTGAATGTTTATTCAGCAAGCTCCTGCTTTTCATTTGGAAATCAGCAGAGATGTTGCAGTGAATCATCAGTCAATTGCTCTGAGCTGATAGAAAGAAAAAAAAAAGTTGATTTTCTGATGATTCCCCCCTCACCCTGCATGTGCCGAATACGCTGTCAGGCATTGCTGGAGCCACATCCTAAAATAGCTTATTATGGGCACTAAAACAGTCAGCCTTCATGGGCCAACAAACTACGAAAACCAAAGCTCTATACAATGTAGCTCTACACATCAACAAAAAAGGAGAAAATCAGGTAAATAGAATTAGTATATTAGCCCTCCTGTGAAATTTTTATTATTTTTAAACTATTAAACACATTTTAAAACATAATAGTTTCAAGGATTAATTTCAAAACCTAATTTAATTAGTCTTTGCTATAATGACAGAATATTTTTTTTTTCTAAAGATACTAGTATTTAGCTTAAAGTTTCATTTAAAGGCTTAAATGTGTTAATTAGGCAAGTTTAGTTAATCAGGGAAGTCATTGGACAACACTGGTTTGTTCTGCAGCCATTCAAAAAAATAAATCATTGATAAGGCTAATTGACATAAAATTTTTTAAAACACTTTATTGCAGCCATACTAAAAGTTTCTTCAGAAAAAAATGAAATACAGTAAAAGTCTCTGTTAAACAACAGTTAGGAAATATTTGAAAAATAATAAGAAAATTCACAGAGAGGCAAATTATTTTGACTTCAACTGTATGCTGTATATGCAGAGAAAATGGTTAACATATTTTTTAAAACTTTTAATTTAGATGAAAAATAAATATGTTGTTAAACACTTAAATCTTATTTTATTTACACTGTTAAACAAAGTGCTTTAAGCAGAGTACAAATTTAATGTTTTAAAAACAAAGTATATACTAAGTGACCTCGCGTTGTTTCCATGTCACGTCTCTCATGTGTTTGGTTGTGAGATGTAGTTTGGACAAAGTTGTCGGCGATTGTTTCTATTTTAAAGTAATGCCGTGAGAAACCCCCTGTCACCAATCCATCTTGCAGTGTAAACAAAGCAGCGATGAAATGCTACCGCAGATAGTCATGCAGTGTGAAAACATCTGTGACAAGACAACTTTGAAAATCATGCAGTCTGAACTCGGCATAACTTAACTAAACCTGATTGAGCCATCTCTATCTACCATTTGGTTGAAGAATGTTATAGCAAAAAAATCCACTAGTTGTCACTAACTCAACCAACAGCACTCGTCACAACATTGCTTCTACCATTGAAGTAAAGAAGAAGTAAATCACTCGACACATGTGAACTGTTTTTGGTGAAAATTTGCAAGATAAGCATTTTTATTTACATATTACCCACTAAAGTTATGTTGCTTGGTGCCATGAGAAATATTTAGTATGTTTGTAATAGTATTTAGTATAGTATACTGTATTTAAAGTATTTGTAGTGATATGATTAATGTGATTAGGCCTACATTAAGTTAGCCTCTAACAAGCTTCATTCATTCATCCATCCATCCATCCATCCATCCATCCATCCATTCATTCATTCATTCATTCATTCATTCATTCATTTAGATAGAAATAGCTCCTTAGAGTGCCAGTTGTGCATTTTAATTTTAACAGTGAAGACAGTCACAGATAGTGATAAAAAATATCTTATATTTTAACTTTAAATTAGTAAAAAAATCCATTCGGAGAGTAATTGGGCGTGATATGCATGATATAAAAGCACAGAATAACAACACATAACGACTCTCTTCTGCAGTGATTGTATCGCACAGAGAGAACAAACGGCAAAAAGAGTACTATCTAAATGTAGTAATTGACTATCTGAAAATCCTTACCTTACCAACGTCAATCAATACAACTCTCACAGATAAGAGTTTTCATTTTCGATTCCCCAACTCAGCAATAACATGAAATGATGTGGTTGCAAACAGATAGTGACATTAATTTTGCAAAACCCTTTTCTGTGGTCACAACGTCCATCTCGGCACAGTGTACTATATTCCATATTGAACGCTAAATTATTGTAATTCATTTTTATTGTACGCAAGAATCGCATAATCAAATAAGGTGGCCATTAAGAGGACAGCGCTTTCCTCCGTCGCGGTTTGAAAATGGTGAGCTGTGTACATGTTACCAAGATGAATTCATTGAGTTTGACATTTTACTCCTTCCTGCCTATTTCCCCTTTCCTCCGCTGCATCATAAGAGTCTTAAACCTGCAATGGCTGGTTCATGACCAGAATAATGGACTGAAATCACTAGCTGAAAGCACAAATGATCATTTCGGTGGAAATGTGTTAATGTGAATTCATGTGAAACATAGCGGTGTAAAGTCATAATAGACACTTTGCACCCTAGAAATGTCAAGAACAAAGACGACAGGAATGACAAAACATGGATTCTCTGAGGAGGTGCAATATTGAATATTCCTTGCAGTTTTTTTATTGGATATGCCTCAGCTTAGACTGTCAGGAAATGAACTTGGATAACTAGCAGTGGAAATGCCAAGCAGTGTCATTAGAGACATTAAAAAAAATAGAATGAAAGAGAAGAAAGAAAGAATCATCATAGACAGGAATGAATAAAGAAGAACATATAGGGAAGAAAGAAAGAAAGAAAGGAAGGAAGGAAGGAAGGAAGGAAGGAAGGAAGGAAGGAAGGAAGGAAGGAAGGAAGGAAGGAAGGAAGGATGGAAAGAGGGAAGGAAAATGTGATCATAGGACAAAAGAAAAGAAAGAAAGAAAGAAAGAAAGAAAGAAAGAAAGAAAGATGAAAGGGAAGAAATAAATAAAGAAAGAAAGAATATAGACAAGAAGGAAGAAAAAAGGAAGGAAGGAAGGAAGGAAGAAAGAATAAAAAGAAGGAAGGAAAATGTGATCATAGGACAAAAGAAAGAAAAAAAAGAAAGGAAAGAAAGAAAGAATCAATCTAGACAAGAAGGAAGAAAAAAGGAAGAAAGGAAGTGAAAAAATTATCATATTACAAAAGAAAGAAAGAAAGAAAGAAAGAAAGAAAGAAAGAAAGAAAGTAAGAAAGAAAGAAAGAATCAATATAGACAAGATTAAAACAAGTAAGAAATGAAAAAAGAAAGGAATGAAAAAAGGAATAGAAAGAAAGAACTGTAGGAAAGAAAGAACTGAAATGAAGGACGGACAGAGCAGATAGTAAAACGAATGTTAAACTGCTCAGCTATTTAAGAGCAAACATTTGGCAGCTTCTGTTTTGCTCTTTTGTATTTCTATCATCTTCCTCCTGTTCTATATTTAGTTGAAGGCAGTTGTTCATCCCAACACGGTTCTGCTTGACTTGTGTAGGTTGACTAAAGCCTATCCATCTCCCTGGCAAGCTGCAAACTAATTTACTAATTTGCTTGTGGCTGACCTGGGTCATTTTTATTTATGATCCATTAGTGAAATATATTCAGACATCAAACCCCACATTAAGGGAATGATGGAGAATTACATAGCCAAGTAGTGGAGAAAGCCCTCGCTACACCCAAACGTTTGAAGGAGGAAGGCATGGTGACAGGCACTCTTTAAAGTTAAAAGCAAAGGCCGAATGATTTGAAACAGGGCTTTCTGGCAGGAGCACACCGGGAGAGGAGCTCGTAGAAGGTCTCATTTATAAACTGGACTGCGTTTCATACAAGGCACAGTAAAGTAGGACAATTACCATTTATAGTGGTTGCACGCCCTTTGCAGTTTTTTCTCCCCCCCTTGCCTTTTTATATGAAAAATACTATACATTTTGCTATTGCCTAACGTATTGAGTGAGGGGACACCGTGAGCTGGTGTTTGGGGTATTGAACTTTGTAAATGGGCGCAGATTGCTCCAATGCTTCAAGTGTCAGCTCTTTATAAGATGAGAGCGAAGTAAAGTAAAGTCATTAAAAAGCGCTCCAACAAGAGTTTCATCTTCATTTATATCGAATGCTGCAGTTGATGTTTTAAGTGATGGCCAAAGTCTGTGTCTGCGCCATGTTGTTCTCCGCTGATTTATGGAGCATCTGTTATATCATCAATCATCCAGCCGAGAAGTTAATGAAAATAAAACTGACAAATAATGCATAAACAAAATTAGCCCTCCATATCTGCGAATTGACCAAATGTAGCTGGGAGCACAGAGAATGAAGCCAGCTCACGAGGCTGTCTCAGACCAGATTTGGATGGAAGGTCAGTGTAAGAAAAATCGAAGGGCCCCGTCTTAACTATAAATAGAAAGTAAACCACAGCCATGAGCAATCAAGCAGCTTGAACTTGTGATGTTACTCAATGTGGTCAATATTTTACTAACATGTCAGTTTCTTTTTGAAGAAGCTTCTGAATTGAATTATTATTATAATTTTTTTATGAATGAAGGAATGAATGAAATAAATGAATAAATAATACACCTATCATGTGTATAAACAAAAACACAATGAAATACGGTCCCTGTTTGCTTATCTTACCATGATTTTTTTATTATAATTTTTTTATTTTATTTGGGAACAAAAAAATTTATAAAATAATAATACACAGACTCATTATGAATACAGATCCCCGTATACATTTCTGGAGAGCATGAATGATGTAGCTAGAGGTACGCCTGGCTGCATTTCGTCTTTGAAATGTACAATACAGGTTGGTATGACGCGGTTGATGGCTTCTGTTTCTTTTCGCTCTACCAGTTGACCGATTACCTCCATATGGATGGCTTTTCCGCTGTTACCAGTTTGTCCAGTGGCTCACTGCATACGTCGGCAGACTTGAGACACACAGCGGAGTTGACCGCAACGCCAGGGTTTAAGTCAGACGAAGAATGGTTCCAAAAAGCAGGTAAAACAAAAGTCAAAAAATAATTAATGAACAAGTAAATAACAGGGTGAAAACGGGGTAAGATCTGAACACAGTAAAAATCAGGCAGCTTTTCTTTTTCTAGATTGCTTTTGAAAACACTATCGGTTGGGTTTAGGGAAGGGGTGGTTGGGGTGATCGGTTGGTCGGTCAGTTGGTCGGTTGGTCGGTCGGTCAGTCAGTCAGTTGACAGCCACCTCTGGTGAAGTTACGCGAGAGAAATTTGAAATCTCAAAAGGCGTACAGAGTGGCCTCTGATGTATTTGTGAAAACAATGGGGTAAGTATCCATAATGAGTCTTGGTTATAATAATAATAATAATAATAATAATAATAATAATAATAATAATAATAATAATAATTGGCAAGCAATCTCTTTTTAATCTCAATTTTATAATTTTGTATTGCAAAATTGTGGAGGCATCAACAAATATTATTTTACAACAAAA
>CAIGQZ010000690.1:6237879-6252606 GCA_903798205.1 Danio tinwini | reverse complement strand
CTGACTGACTGACTGACTGACTGACTGACTGACTGACTGACTGACTGACTAATTGACTGACTGACTGACTGACTGACTAACCAACTGACTGACCCACCCTCCTCCTTCCCCAAACCCAACCAATAGTGTTTTCAAAAGCCCCAATTGACCAAACTGACAGTTTTAAAAAGTAGTCCAGAAAAAGAAAAGCCTTCGTCTGATTTTAACCACCTTTTCAGATTTTACCATTCTCACCCTGTTTTTTTATTTTTTTGGTCTTACCTGCTTTCTGGATCTGATCAACTGAAATCGTAATAAGGTGTAAATAGGGCCTCAGTTCACAAAACCAGTTTAAATCAACCCAGGCATTTTTTGAAAGCGTAGTCCCGTGGACGTTTATGGAGAAAGCATCGTCCCGGGAGGTATGTATTTTTGCAGTTTTTGTTTTCGCGAATCCGCGAGAGGCCGCTGTGTCACTTTTTCATAGACAATCAAAATTTCTGTCGCAAGTGCTGTTTGCGCCCACTATTCTCGCATAAACCCACCAGAGGCCGCTGTCGACTGATTGTCTGTCTGACTGAATCGCCGGCCAGCTAATCGATTGACTGACCCACCCTCCTCCTTCCCTAAACCCAACCAATTTTATAGATTGACCCGCCAACCCACTTACTTCCCTAAACACAACCAACGGTTTACAAAAGCCATACAGAAAAAGAAAAGCCCTCGTCTGATTTTTACCACGTTTTCAGATTTTACCGCATTCTCACCCTGTTATTTACTTCTTCATTTTATTTTTTGGATTCTGTTTTTGTCTTATCTGATTTCTGTAACTGCTCTTCGACCAATCGTCGCTGTCATCGTGGTCAACTCTCTGCGTCTCAAGTCCACCGACGTAACATGACGAGCTAACAAGACAAATTGGTTGCGGCGGGAAAACCCTCCACACGGAGGTGAGCGGTCAGCTGGTAAGTGCGAAAAGGAATGGCGTCATACCGCCCCATATTGTTCGTTAAAAAAAAAACTAAATGAAACTATACGTACCTCCGGCTACATAATTCATAATTCCAGAAACATCCACAAGACTACGTTTTTAGAAGGAGCCTGTGTTAGTTTAAATGATTTGTATAAAAATCTGATCACTTGGATGGGGGGATTATTATTAAACAACAGTCATCTAATATCCTTTAGAACACTTTAAATATAGTGAAATTGACACTTTTATGATCTTTTTAATGGTCCTTTCTCCATTCAATGTCACTGCATGAACTGGGATGACCATTACGCAATTCTATTAACTCCATTTCCTTTTTTGGTTCCACAGAAAAAAAGAAGTCATCCACAAGAGTGAATAAATGGTCATTTTTGGGTGAACTATCTTTTTTAAGAGAGATAGTATTATGTCTGACAACAAACCCTGTCACGTGGCTGTTAAAAAAAGGAACGCATCACTGTTATGCCAGGCTAATGAATTCCCACTATATCTACACGACCAGAAGAGGGGGTGGTGATGTACTGACATTGTGTAGGAGAATATGGAAAATGAATTGGTGTAGCTATTTGTGTGACTGATTTTTATAATAAACCACATGACCACATTAAAACATACAGTGCTGCCACCGGATAAACACTCCTTCTTGTAATGCGAAAGCCAGGAACACCAGGTTTCTCCATTTGTCTTCCTGGCTCACACTCCTCATCAGGAAATCCTGGGTATTCTTTTTCCAGCCTGTACTCACAGCAACATTAGACACATTTATCAGGATTCGCCAACACCATTATGACAGGCCTTATCAAATTATCTGCCGGCACAACTGGCTGTGAGTGAAGAATTAGAAACACTAACTTCACTGAGGAATGCAATTTGCTTGGATATAGCGTGTCGAATGCGCGCAAGCGTGGCGCGGGGCCCAGTGGAGCGTTAACAGAATGGTCTCTGCATCCTGATTGGCTGTCTGTAGGGACAGATGTCCTTATGTCGCTCCGACTCGAGAGGTGGATGTCCCTGCAAGCCATGACAGATGCTCCGAAAGGTAAAACAGATGGAAGTGACTCGGGGAGCGTGCAGCTATGGGCAGTTAAGTTGAGGAATAATGGGAATAATCATTCTAAAAAGCACAGAAAATGGGAAAGGGCTCCGTGTCCGTGCATGCCCAGACATCCCGACGCAAAACTCCTGAGGATGATTAAAAGCGTCTCTCCCGCCATTTGGGCACAGGCGGGTATAATCAGACTCTCTGCTCCACTAGTCAGTGTTTCTCAGACAGGGGATGAACAGGTGTGCACCATCACACCGGGATCCAAATATGCGATCCAGTTCCCAAGCTCCAAAGTGTTTACCAGCGTTGTTAAGAAATGGAGTGTAAAATGCCTAATTAGATACACCTTGTACACCGTGTTTGTTAAGACTTATGAATTCAAAATACCTTTGGCATAATGAAATGCCTACTAGCAATCTTAATAGGACGATTAGTCACAGGACAGGCCGGTTTGAAAAACGTGTGCTTTGATTTAGCACTAAGCAGAAGCATAACACAGCATAATGTGTCTTTCTGAAAAATCAGCCCGGCGTCTGTGCCGCGGAAGACGCTATATTAGCGATATGAATCTCAGCTGGCTTGTGTTTTTGCTCCTTCAGGTTTTCTCATTATTAACTTATGAAAACCTCTTCACGGCTGAGTTTAAAAATGAGACAGCAATATGGAGCGGGCCCATTTCTCTGAAAATAAGGGCCCATTGGATAAACACAAGGCCTGCTTTATGGGTTCTACCTGCGGGTTGCCATTGGAGACACGGTGTCTCTACAAAGACATGCATAATTAACTGAAACTGTAGAGTGTGGAGGTGTAAAAGAGATCTATGGGCTGAAGCGCATCAAGGCGTCTATTATCAGTAGAGCATCACTCGTCATTAGAATGCAAATCTACAATTTCAAGGACAAAACCCTCATCAACTGGCGCAATAGGCCTCCGTTGTCCCTCTCATCATACCTTCACTGTGGGCTTGCGATAGACTAATGCTGTGCTTCTCTTTCATGCGCGTGTGTGTGTGTGCAGCATAGTACGCCCTGCCTCGTTTGGAGTTGCATTTTTACCCTGACAGCAGGTCTGATCATCAATTATTATAGCTCACTGACTCTAAAATGGGCATATCCCCTGGTGTGACACTTGCAGCTCTGACCAGGGGCATGAGAGAGAGAGATGAGAGTTAACCCAGAAGAGCAGTGCACCTGCATGCACAGTGACATCAGGCATCAAAGTGGCAGAGGAGAACGGCCATGCCGCAAGACAACATCTGCCTCCTGCTGTGACCACTAGTTAAGCCAACTACGCAATCAAGGACACACACGCTGCCTCTGTTAAATCCATTGAAGACCTGATTCAGAGAGCTGACTGAAATATTTGATCAGAACAAGATTGTAAGTCGTGTAGTTTAACCATTTTAATCATTTTAATACACTGTAAAAAAAAAAAAAGTCAACTCTTTTCTTCATGGTTTCTGCAGGTTTCACAAAGTCAAATTTAATACCTTTAAAGTTGAGACCATTACTAATTAAATTTCAGACTTATACAGGACTTTTTCTGTTATATATTATAAGTTATTTCTTAGCCACAATTTTTCAAATAAATTATTAAAAGAAGCAAACCCTAGTTGCATGCGTACACATATCACATACAAATCGTTAAAAACTATGTACACACAACAATCTGTCCAGGTCAGTGTCCTGACTATATACGGACTACAAATACACAGAGAAAATTAAAACAAAGATTATTGCAAGAACAATAATTAAACCATATTGGTAAATAGAGGTATTAATAGAGTTTGGATTGTTGGCGATTGAATGCATTTTGGCCCAACTCGGTAGCCTTTTATGCACAAAGGAAAATTAAGAGCTGTTTTCAATTATTTATTTAGTCAACATTTCAGTGAATTTAAGACTTTTTAAGGTAAAAAATTTAGTTTTTGGAATTTAAAACATTTTAAGACCCTGCGGACATCCAGGGGTGCTCGTGGCTGAACTATTATAGTATGATGCATCTTTTGGGAAAAGAACGATGTAGTGACGAGTGTTTCCCAAAACCGCTTTTCTGTCGAAGATCCATTGTTGAACCATGCTAGTTATAACGTAAAACGTCTATCATGATGCTTTAAACAGGGTAAAGTAACAACTTCTTTAAAGAAAAAAAAAAAAACATTTTTTTGTGCAAATTATATTGTTTTACACACACATGCATTTTAAAAAAAAAACATTACAATATTTTTGGTAAAAATGTGCACTGGTTTTCCATACTAATTAAAATATATATGAACGCCACATTTAGAGCCAGTTTCCTTTACAAATATTATTGGGATTAAATTCTATATACATATATTTATATTTATTTATTTATTATATCTATACACATATTCTGTTCTAAAACATAAAACCACTTAGCTAGCACATATTCTAATCTCATAAAAATCATATAAATCCTTAATGGTTGTAATTTACAGTAGGCTATTTATTTACAAATGAAGAAAAATCCTACTTAAAAATAATAATAATTACTATTATTATTATTATTTCTAGTTTTTATTATTATTAAATAGGATCTTTATTTATTTATTTAATTTTATTTATTGTAAAGGTCTACTTTTACAATTTGACACATTCAAATCACTGCAGAAATGTTCTAACCAACAGGCCCATGTCATATACAGTACAGATACATTTCTTAATAAATAACCTACTATAGATTAAAAGCATTAACGCATGCTATATATTTTTGTTTTCACAAGCTTTGGAGGTATAAAGTAAATCAGTTCAAAGGTTTGAAACGAATAGTGCATAGGGGGATAACTGGAAATAGAACACGACCAGGAACTATGCTTCTAACTACAGATCGAGAGGTGTAGTTGCAAGCGTACAAGTTTGTGACGCATTTTGTGAATGTTCGTTGGATTGACTGATTCGGGAAACGCCAAATCAATTAACTATGTTTGTAATGACGCAACTTGCGACCGTAGTTGGCTAACATGGTTTTCAGAGATGCAGAAAATTAGAAAATGATACTTGAATTTGTTTTTGACAAATCAGTTTTTTTTAAACTGACTTTTTTTTTCAATATATAGGTTTTGCTCTTTTAACATTATATTATTTGACATTTTACAGTATTGGAGTAAGTACTGTATGATAGATTTCATTTTAAATATATGCTTTTGGAAATACAAAACAAAATTTGATGATTTCAACATTATTACAATACATATGTATTTTCAGTAAAAAACAACAGCAAAAACAACAAAAAACAACAACAATTAGATATATAATTGAATGAATATTTTTTGTTTAATTTTTTGTATACAAACTACAACAAAATAATAACAAATGGGTGTGTATCCTGTATAAATAATGGTAAAAATGGAAGCTAAATAAGTTTAATCAATGTTTAGATCCACGGTACCACTGATGCATATCCCAATAAGGTCTATGTCTCTTTAACTAGAAAGCTGCAATGTGGTAAATAAAGATTTATATACAGTATCTGGTTGAACATAGAACATTTTGCATGGTGTGACAGATGTTGAACAGCTGAAACCCCTGGGAGTTACGACCGCCTGGAATGAGTGCAAATCAATGCAACCAAGCAGGTGTGCGGGGGAATCAGGGCATAGGGACACTCCTGGCTGCTTGGCTCGGCAGCTTGAGGTGCACTTTGGTGGCTCGACTTGATGCAGACCACGCAAAGTGGCAGGCAACTGCTCGACCCTCCTGGTGCTCCACAGCCCGGAGGCCCCACAGATGCTTAGTAGCAGCAGCATGGCCTGCGAACTTGACCATGGCAAATGTGACGAATGCCCCAGCTCTTCTGCACGCGGGCTACGCCTCTGCCAGGCCTTCATGTTCAGAGTCAAGCCCTCAAAAGCTCCTGTCATACTTTGTTAGCCCAAACACTTCCTGCCAGGGCAAGTCTAATTCATCCTCCGTGTGTCCCAAATGAAATCCTTTTTTCCTCCACTCAGCAAAGCTCCCTAGTTCCCACACTCCATCTGTCTGTGTTACTGGCCCCGAGCTCTTTCTGAAGTCATCCATTTGTTTGAGAATACCAATTTATCAAAGAATCAGAGCTCACATTGATCACCGGACCACAGGGTGCCACCGAGTAATCCGGTTCCTGCATGCACACGCACACGCACACGCGCCCAGATTACATCCGACTGACCTGCGCAGAGATAAAGGACTAGGAGCTAAAAAAGATTATTTATTCACATTCGATCGACCTCATATTAGCTGCGCCTCGCTCCGCGCATTGATAAATTGGAAATAGAGCGAGCTTTGTTTTGCTTTGATATAACAATAGGTAAGGTTTTCATATCAATTCTAGCATCCCAAGCGTCCCAGATGTCTCACAGCTGAGGTAGATTGAAATGCCCTAGTTTACAGATTTCATGAATATGAATAATAGCACACGATTTTGCTGAATCTGGCTTAAAAGCTATGTTTATTAATAAAATTAATTAATAATATTACTAATAAAAGGATGGGTAAACAAAATATGGTCACTTAAAACACAGCCCTGTTTAACTTTAAAAGGACATATTGATGCTTAGTTATTTTGGTCAATAAGCCTATCTGAGGCCCATCTTTATCCTTGGCACTGTATGCATAAGAAAAATGAGAAAGAGGTGAGGACTTGCATTTTAATCAATTGACTGTAGCTTTTTTTTCAGAGACCCACTTATCTGTGTACTATTGTCCTAATATTAAACGATGATAAGTAATCATGCAAAATTTGTGTTTAAAACCTTATATGAAAATAATGTAAAATACTCTTAATTCAAGCACTTGAAGCAAATGTTTTTAAATGGAAAATAATAATAATAATACAATAAAGACAGCATGGTCTATTAGACTGCTAAACAAATAAATGGAATGGACTTAAATTAAGATTAAGCTGAATAAAACAACCACAGCATGAATTAATTTCCTTGTGCAACATTAACTAACCACACATGCAACCAGTTTCTGAAGCTTATGTTTAATCTAATGTAAAAGCACAAGGTTAATCAAGCAGCTCTATGTGACAGCAGATATAGGAAGCTGGTATGGGCAGCTTTCTTTTGCGCTGCTAAAAATTCAAAGTCTAGCCTCCGGTTAAGGATTTATTTATTTAAATGATCTGGTCAGAGCCAGTCTCCAGTTACCAAATCACTGATTTAAATGATCCAGTCAAAGGTTTGTTTCCCAAACAATGACTTAACTCTCTGTTGAACTAGAATAGTATGATAAAATATAAATATAAATAAAATAACTAGCTAGTTATAACAATAACAACATATGCATACACATCAGACCATTGAATGAATGTTGGTGAAGTGATCATTTCTAGTAACAGTTCACAATCAAAAGACAAAGTTAGGTCATTGTTTTCCAGACTAACAGACTTAGACCCAATTATTATCCTGTTTAGGGAAACTAAAATTGCAGCAAGGTGCCATAACCAGTGTTGGGTAAGTTACTTAAAAAAAGTAATAGATTACAAACTACTGACTACTACTGGAAAATTGTAATCTGATTACATTACCAATTACTTCATGTAAAAAGTAATCAGATTACTAATTACTATCCTTTGAAGTTACTTTTAAAACATAAAATATACCTAAAAGAAAATACAAAATAAACTTCAGTAATTTAATATTCACTGAAAAACATTACAATGGGTTGATCACAGCAGCTTGACATATCAACTTGACATATATAAAGATTGAAAGAGTTTGCCCAAAACTTAAAATTCTCTCATCTTTCACTTGTTCCAAATCTGTTTGTTTTTTTTTAACACAAAAGAACACATGAAGAAAACTGGATACCTGTAACCATTGACATCCATAGTATGCAAAAGCACTGCAGTGTTTAAGTGTTTTGTGTTTGTCTGAGACAGTCTACCGAAATGTCTATATTCTATACAAAGCATGAAGCTGACCAGCCAGTTCTTGTCGTATGACTCGTGGTTTTCTACTGGTGTGCGTGCGCATTATGTGCTTCGAATATTTGTGCGCAAGCCACGTGCATCCATTGGAAATAATGAATTTGCATGCACAAACGTCACGATATGTGAACGACCCCATAAGCAGCTACACTTCTCTTCACATTCAGAAGATACCTTCACTCTCAATCCAGCACAAAAATTAAATTTAGCCTGTTTAGGCTGAGTTGGGCCGCCTCATTTTTAAGCGCCAGTGTCCTCCATGGTGACGAGTATTGTCATAAAATGCTTTCTGTTCAAGTGCTTGAAAAACTTGCTGGTCGAGTTAAAAGCAGTTGAAAGTTCTAGACATAGACTGCATTTCACAGCAATATATTTTTTTTACGCTCAATGAAACCAAAGTAATGTCTGTATTTCCACTTGAAGAAGCAACCACTCTCGTCAGCACCAAAAATGTAATTAGAATACAGTAATACGTTACTTTGGGATGCATTACACCCAACTCTGGCCATAACAAGTTTCATGTACACATAACCAAATTATTACCACAAAACATACAATACATCATTTTTTTAGATGCATCTCCCTCCCTGCTGAACTTATTTAATGATCTAATGGCCACTATTATAAAATAATTTCTTATTCTGTTTGTCTTGCATACAGTATAGAACTCTAAAACATAGGAACTCTAAAACATGCTTGAGCTTCAGTTCGGTTTAGTTTGGCTTGGTTTGGATTTCAACTGCAGTTTAGTATACTGCTTAAAGTGGGTGGGATTATTGTTATAGTTGTGCCACCTCTAATGCTGTGACATCATCATTTTCATTCTGGGTCATCCATTGCTGAATTCGTACCTTGGCTACTAATGAGAACAATTTCTGGACCTCTTCTATTGACCATGATTTCCAGGTGCCATTTTTAGGTGCCTTTTTCTTGCAGTGGTATAAAAAGGTATTGACATGCCAACCAACAATACAACAGTGGCTGATGGTTTTTGGATTTAAATGATGGGTTTAAATATAGTGTTCTTGGTGTTTCGTGTCACAAATGACAGTGACAGTGATGCTGACAGTGACAATTCTCTCAGACCAATCATTGATCAGCAGTGTTTATTTGTCATGTTCTGGTAATGGTACGGCTCACTTGGAGTGTCACTCAAGGTGATACAAAAACATAAAAAATTAAGGGTACAGGGTAACAGTACAAGTACAGGATATGGAACACATGGGAAAATCCCTCAAAAGTGAGCCATACTGAAGGGAACTACACCATATCATGTGATGGAAAAAAATTAAATACATGAAATATTTAGGGCTACAACAACTAATTAATAATTATTGACAATAAAATTTGTTGTCAACAAATGCCACTATAGATTCTTTGGGCCGCTGACATGAAAAAAGATACACATCTCTTTGAAGAATAGAGGGTACAGAACCAGTGTCAAATTCAGTTTCCCCTATATGTCTCCTCAGCATTACTATATTCACATACAGAGTGCAGGCGCATGCTTAAAAAGGGTAATTATTTGCGGAAACGATGGAAGGAGCACATGTCCTCACATGACCATTCACAAATACAGTTTGCATAGCGGGAACTCAAAACAGTGAAACGTAAGAGAAGATGAATTTGACACAACACCGCCTACAGGAAGAAGCATGTTCCACTAGTGCTCCAACGCATGAGAGAATTTTACATTAAAGGCTTCTAAGAAGACAGTAACCTGCTCGCTATGCAAGACTGAGCTTTCACCTCACGAGCCATAATGATGATTAATTAAATAGCGTTACTTTAGATTAGCTTAATTTAAACAGTGCGAATACAGTGAGACACCACATATTTAAAATCTGCAAACAACAGATTAGGTTTAGCCTAATAACGTTACATTTGTACACTGAGCAGTGAAAGTTTACCTGTACTTCTGCATCAGATACAAAAATAAATATGTTTATTCATTATTATTTATAATTCTTATATTTCAACAAATCCTGACGCTTCATGTCTTAATGTTATCATGTATATCTCCTAATTTCATATTGTAAATATAATAGTAGTACAACACGTTTTGTTTGCTTTTTATTTGGTTATATTTTGGATATTTAGAGAAGTTATACTGTTATAATTTAAGATTTAAAATGGCTAAATTAGAGATCAATAAATAATTATATAATAGTTGTAGGTATACACACACACACACACACACACACACACACACACACACACACAAAAAAAACAGTAATAATCGGCCAACTAATAATCTAAATAATCATTAGGTGCAGGCCTAATTGTGGTAATGCATCATACAAAGATTAAAGACATATGTGGTACTAAAAAAGATACAGGTGAGATATTTTCTTAGTAACAACAAAAACAAAACTGAAAAATCAGAGCGCAATAAATCAGAATTGAGTGCTGAGGCTTGCTGTGTGAATGTATCCTAAGAGTCCAACATTCTTGTCAAAGCTATCGGTAACAAATGGCATTTAATAAAACATCAACATATAAATTTTTCAGTGGCTTTCTGTGTTTTCCTGCTGCATCTGTATCTGGAAGCAGGTTAGCTGTTCATACCCATGCCTTTCACCACGCTGAATGAAGCAGACTGGGTTCTTTAGACGTCAAGAAGGCGAGTGTTTCTGAGGGATGATAGACTTCTAACAAAATGCACTTGATTGATGGAACTGGAGTCTGCAGTCTGGTCCTGTTCGCAAAGTGAATCCGGAGCCTGAAAAATTGATGTGTATCCAAGACATATACCCTGGCATTTTAATGCTTTGATAATGAGCTGCTCTACATATTTCTCTGGCAACCATACATGAAAGTGGCCACTGAAATCATACCATTTGGGAGAAGCGTAATCAAAATGACATTTAGATGATGAAGCCTCGGTGTCAAGAACAGAAGTGCCTTTGCAGCCGGTCTCTGTTTTGGTCATGATTGGTCCATTTTCAAAAAAGTCCTTGATATCCTTGAGATCCTCAGTCTCAGGATGGGAAAATGTGTAAATATGCAACATGCACATGGCTGAATACACAGAAAGTTGTAAAACTATTGGATTTATTTTGATTGTTATTTGTATTGTTTTATTTATTTTGATTATTGATTGTATGTGTTTTATTAATGAGTTTTTTTGATCATAATAATTAATTAATACATCCATCAATCAATTCATCAATAAATTAATCTATTCATACATCAATCCATCAATTAATCAATTTATTAATTAATTCAATTTAATGTATAGGACTATTTAAATAAACTGAAACTCCCAGTTGGGTCATTATAGACTTGGTTGTGTATAGATTACTTACAGTCTAGGTGTCGAAAAAAGTTTTATTAGTGTCTAGCAAACGTCTGTCAAATGTATTAGGCCTTTTAGTAAAAGTAAAATATATATTGTGCTAATCAAAGTACATTTTGTGTAGGAATTAGGGGTGTAACAGTATTTGTTTTCATCCCAAACCATCACAGTATGGGGTGACAGTTCACTTCATGCACTCCAGATGTGCCAGTGCAGTCACTGGGATTGCTGTAGACAGAAAAGACCACAGCAGTGCAACAACTGAGGACCCATTCACAAAGATCACGTCTTGTGAGAAAGATTGTGCCATTGTCATGTCAACTCTAGGGATGTAATGATTCACCTGACTCATGATTCAATATGATTCACGATAGTAATCTCACGATTTAAAAAAATATATATTCAAAACAAATTTAAGATGAATGGCCCATTCATGTTTTTCTTAAATGTAGCCCATTTTTTTGCTGAATAATAAATTTTCTGCCATAACTAAATAGCTATTTTAAAAACAAATAAATTACAAAAATAAAAAAGAATAATAAAAATTAAAGAAGACTCATTAATATAAACAAATGAAAACTGTGACTGTGCTGACATTTTACACAAAAAAAAAAAAAAAATCAGCTTATCTATGTTGTCTGGGATAAGCTGAAGTCTTTGTACATTTACAATGTTCCCTGCTAAAAAAAACTCTTTCACTGAGGGCTGAGATGGCTGGTGTAGAGAAAGCAGTGTGTACAGAGGTGGTCAATAGGCCCGTTGACCCAGGGGACTGACCAGTGGCATAAAATGCTGATTTATATATTGGTCAGGGTCAGTTGGTGTTTTTGTGTGAAGTTTTCATGTTCTCCCTGCGTTCGCGTGGGTTTCCTGCGGGTGCTCCGGTTTCCCTCACAGTCCAAAGACATGCTGTACAGGTGATTTGGGAAAGCTAAAATTGTCTGTAGTGTATGAGTGTGAATGAGTGTGTATGGATTTTTTCCAGAGATGGGTTGCAGCTGGAAGGGCATCTGCTGCCTAAAACACGTGCTGAATAAGTTGGCGGTTCATTCTGCTGTGGCGACCCCGGATTAATAAAGGGACTAAGCCGAAAAGAAAACGAATGAATGAATATATATATATATATATATATATATATATATATATATATATATATATGGTGAAGGTGAATAATTAATATTACTTGTATAATTAATTAGTATAAGTATTAGTGTGATACACTTGAATATTTAATAAAAATAAGCAAATTATTCAAATATGCATAAATTAATTTGAAAAGGAGAGGGTAAAAATAATCTAATACATGGCTCTGTAACAAAAACAACTTTCTCTTTCCATCTGAAAAACATCTTTACACTTTCGCTATGAAAACACTGATGCACTGTCTGATCTCCGTTAGAGCAAGCGAATCTGCAAATCATCCGTTGTGCGTGGTTTGGTTTATTAAATATATTAATTTTATTTTATATAAATAATAATTTTTTTATAAAAAACGTCTGTGACAGTATTTTTTCACTGTGCTGATGGTTTATGCGCATCATATTCATTGTTCTGTTTGTGTACTTAAACGTTGTTTTGCAGTATTTGCACACAGTTTGTGTTTGTTTGGCGCACCTCACCACTGTCATTTTACTCTGCTGCCCCACCTCTTGCTTGCCACTAATGTGCAGGAAAAGGGAGTTTGCGCCTGTGAACACAGTGCCCTCTCTGTTCAAAACATGCATTGCGATTTATTCAACATTTCTATCGATTTAAATCATCACATATTCAAATCGATTTTCAACTGACTCATGGTGAATCATTACATCCCTAGTCAACTCATTACTTAGAAGCTCACAATGCTAATCCCGCCTTCAAGTTCTTTAGATTGGTGTAATCAGATGACAATAATAAACGCCACTGCATGTAAAAGCTGTAGCGGTTTTATCTTGAAACATGTTTTAGAAATGCAGTACTCATGTGTGAGGCACTGCAGAAGACACAAGTGTATAATGGTCACGCATGTCCTTCAACCACATTTACATAGAACAACAACAGCAATATAAGATTGTGTTTCATCTCATACTGTAGGTACATACTGAACCATGACCTTTGTTTACCATTATACCCTACAAGGAATACAACAGATATAAGGTCAAATACAAATAACAGAAATTTTAAAATGCTAGATTGTCCATATTTGTTCTGTGTGGAGTTTACATGTTAGCGTGGGTTTCCTCCGGGTGCTACGGTTTCCCCCACAAGTCCAAAAGCATGCGGTACAGGTAAATTGAGTAAGCTAAGTTTTTTGTCTTGTATGTGTGTGAATGAGTGTGTATGGATGTTTACCAGTGATGGGTTGCAGCTAGAAGGGCATCTGCTGCATAAAACATATGCTGGATAAGTTGGCAGTTCATTCCGCTGTTGTGACCCCTGATTAATAAAGGGACTAATCCGAAAAAATAAATAAATGAATGAATGTTCATATTTGAGCCAACCCAGTATTTTTAGAGTAAACCTAGGTCCAGAACATGCATTGTGACTTCACAATAACAATCCTAAAAAAAGGGTTGAAGTTTACTTTTAAAAGTGATGTTCAACCTTCAGAATCTCCCCCAGAATCTCCTAAAAAAATCTCCCCTTTCAAACTTCCAGCACCTGTCGATTGGGCTGGCGTTCAGATTACTTCTATTGCAGAGAGCGCATGCATATTTAATTATCCTCTAGTTTTGTGAACCTGTACTTCTTTCGTCTTCGTTTTTTCAAGACCAGGTAATTTCGATTTTCAGAATCACACTGCTTGTCAGAAAAATGAGACACCTGGGCTTGATAGCCAGTTGTTAGCAAGTGCTTTGGAGTTTACTGTTTGAAGTTTAGAATACTTTATCTGGAGATGCAATCAAACGTGACAGCTATTGATCCATCCTCCAAATCAGACATGAGACTTACTGAACATGTTAACAAGCACACAATAGCTGTTTTAATTGTCAGAGCCTTTGAAATCACAGTCTGAGTTCTGCGGTGGGTTTTCATTCAGCACTTGAGTTCATATAGGAAGTTTTTCAAATGAGCCTCCAAATAATGTCCTGAAGGACAGATTCTTAGTGACTGAAGCTTGAGCTATGGATATTTTATCGGCAAAAGGTATCTACTCCTCATTAAAAAGTTATTTAATCCCCTTTATAAATGTTAATTAAAAGCTAATCTGATGATTTCAAACAGCAAACGCTTAAGGAAATTTGCTCTGTGTATTCTGTGAATTTTTTTAAGATGCAGGATGAATTAACACATACAACAGCAGGATTTGGGATATGCATATTAAAACTTATTAGGCCTCCTGTGAATTATTTTCTTTTTCAAAATAATTCCCAAATAATGTTTAATGTTTAACAGAGCAAGGAATATTTCAGAGTATTTCCAATAATATTTGTTTCTTCAGGAGAAAGTCTTATTTGTTTTATTTTGGCTAGAATAAATAAAAAAAGACATTTTAAGGTCAATATG
>CAIGQZ010000690.1:6154586-6174990 GCA_903798205.1 Danio tinwini | reverse complement strand
TTATTATTATTATTACTATTATTATTATTACTATTATTATTATTATTATTATTATTATTATTATTAGTAGTAGTAGTAGTAGTAGTAGTAGTAATATAATAATATATAAATATAATAACAACAACAACAACAACAACAACAATAATAATAATAATAATAATAATAATAATAATAATAATAATTATTATTATTATTATTATTATTATTATTATTATTAGTAGTAGTAGTAGTAGTAGTAGTAGTGGTAGTAGTAGTAGTGGTACTATAATAATAAATATCAAAATAACTAACTAAATAAATATAATAAAAATATTAATAATAATAATAATAATAATAATAATAATAATAATATTAATAAAAATAATATTCATCGTTGTCGTTGTTGTTGTCGTCGTCGTCGTCATCATCATCATCATCATCATCATCATCATCATCATCATCATTATTATTATTATTATTATTATTTTTATAATTATTAATAGTAGTAGTAGAAATAGAAGTAGTAGTAGTAGTAATATAATAAATAAATAAATAAATATACCAACAACAAAAACAAAAACAACAACAACAACAACAACAACAACAACAACAACAACAATAACAATAATAATAATAATAATAATAATAATAATAATAATAATAATAATAATAACAACACATGGTTATTAATATTCTTCTTATTATTAGTTTTATTATTATTATTTTTTTTATCATTATTATTATTTTATAAATGTAGCTGTAACTGTCATAACACAGTAGGTTTTGTTGTCTCTTTATATATGCACATTTATATATTTTTATACTTGATTATAAAAAATATATAATTAATTATGAGCATGGTTTTATAGATGGGTTACTGTGTTTTTTCTTTGAATGTTCCTACTTCATCACCATCCTTTAGGCCACTGTTATTTGTCAGTAAGATGTTTTTTTTTTGTTTTTTTTTACAAAACAATACAATGCATACAATGCAAAAAGCATCTAGTATCACCTTTTATTGTTTAAAAAAATTTAATAAGTAAAGGCACTGTTCATTTTCATTATATGTGGAAAAGTAAAGCTTGAACATTATGTTTAAAAGAAAAACAAAACAAAACAAAGTATTCTACACAAGACAGTAATACATGTTGAGAATTACACAAGGGTGGCTGAATAATGAATTTTCCTTAACATCAATGACAGACAGCTTTCCAGGCACGACAAAAAACTGTTTATATTTATGACTAACTAGATATTAATAATGTATGAGAACAAGCACGATACAAAATGTAACCGGCAGTAACAGTACACGTCTGCACATGAAAAATGCTCTATTAAAACAGGCCCGTGACTCAAAATACAGTCCATGTCATCAGCCGTTGTAACAAGGGAGCAAACCTAACATTATTTCTATTCCAGACCTCTCGCAGTTTTCTGGCTATGGCTATCAAACGCAACATATGTTGTCACAGTGAACAGTGCTAGAAATCTTCAGAGCTTGACTCAGTCTGTAATCTTCCAGAGCTTGTTTATACTGAGTGTCATGCCGACTGCTTCAGGACCTATAAAGTCCAGCCTTGCATGGACTTTAGAGATTGGTCTGCATGTGTATGTTATAATACCAAGCATTCTTGCTGTATGGAAGATGATAACAATCAAATACCAATGCAACAGCAGTTCTGGATTGCAGAAGCACAACTGCATGAGTTCATCCAGTATAGATATAACACTTTACAATTTTTTTTTTCCTTCTTTTAGAACAGCAAGTGTAAATTCTCCCTCCTAGAATATTTGAAGCACATTAAATGGGTCTTGAATTGGCAAATCATTTTTTAACAATTATATTTTGGCACGCAGCAGGGCAGCTTGCAATGAAAAAGCTTGTACATTTATGAATTTAACACTTCCTTGTTGGTCCATAACAGCTTTTATTGACAAGTTGCAAAACCAGTTTAAGGTTTTGCCATTATAAGGTATTTATGCAACAATAGACTGAAGATCAATATCTATATCCCTTTAGCCCCTCCCAGCAGTTCATGTACAGATAACACAAAATGTATGTAAACACATGATTACTCGAGAAACAAAACAGAAGAGATGCCTCCAAGAATTACAAGACGTTTTGTAGTGACAACCAAAACAGCCTTTGCATTACTTTCAGTGTATTCTAAACATGCATTTCACTGGACACAACTGTCATTGAAATGCAATGCAAACCTTTTACCCTTGTCAGAGATATCAAGAGCACTTGGAGTAAATGAGAAGTTGCATTAGTTTACTGTGCATGCTTTTTTTCACAGTGATATTTCCAGTGTAGACAGAATTATTGATTATAATTAATAACGTAATGGAAATTCAAGAGTTCACACTTAGATATTGCTTGATCATATTTGCAGGTTTGGCATGCTGGCGTGGAAGAGAACCCTGAGCTTGGTGATAATTGTGCCCAGGGCTCCCGCCTGGTCTATGAGCATGTAAAGTGGTTTGAGATCAGGCAGTTCTCAAGAGCTTCCCCTGGTAAAGGAGGAAAAGGGGGAGATGGCGTGGATGGAGATATTCTTCAAAAAACATGATAAGGGAATAATACTAGATGGGTTATTTATAGTGAGTTTGGATTCATCCAATTGGCTTACTAATGATTACAGTTGGGAGACCAGCCACGATCAATCATATCACATGCTCCTCTCCAAATTAATTTATGAAACTTCACTTATGGAACAAGAAGGAACAAACTTGCAAATAATCATAACTTTAATCACAAAAGAAACAAAACTAAATAGAATTAAAAAAGGCTCAAAACACTACTAGATTTTCAAGTTGTTCAGAACACAATAAACTTGCACTTGAATGATAGCATACGCATTACAGAAGAAACAAACATGGATGTGCATAGGGATGTGCAGTGTTGAATGTGGCATCTAATTAAAAAATTTTAAATAGAAAATAATATATCAATGTGTAAATTTGCTAACACTGTAAGTTCTCAGAAAACATTATGAAAATAATAAAAATGTTCTCTGTGAAATTGCAATAAGCATGATACTATCATACACTTTTAGAATAATGTATGCAAGTTACAGTACCCTTTTAAAAAGTACACAATTGTACCTAAAATTCTAAGGTGCAATTCTGAATTTTCTAAAAAGTCAGTGGAAAAAGGAAAAAAAAAACCACATAAATGAACCGTTAAAAAAATAAACAAGAGCCTTTTGCATTTAAAATAGTTTAAAGGCAAGTTTAAAAAGTGACAAAATGACAAGTGACACTTAATTTAAGGTATTTTTATGAATAAAACACAACCATGATTGTGAAGGTCAAAAGTAGCGGTTCAAAGTACAAAGCAGTCTAGTATGAGAAATGGCTTTGTCTGTATTCCATCAGCGGACTAAACTTTTGTTTCAAAGTGGCATTTGACATTTCCATTCAAACAAATCAAACAGAACAGTTTTGTGCAGGAATGGAGCAAAATGAACTCATACCAATCAGCTTTGCAGACTCTCTTTATTCATTCAACCGCCAACTTATCCAGCACATGTTTTACACAGCGGATACCCTTCTAGCCACAACCCAACACTGTGAAACACCCATACACTAGCACACACTCACATACACTACGACCAATTTAGCTTATTCAATTCACCTGTACCGCATGTCTTTGAGCTGTGAGGGAAACTGGAGCACCCAGAGGACACCCACGTGAACACAGCGAGAACATGCAAACTCCACACAGAAATACCAATTGACCCAGCTGGGGCTCAAACCAGCGACCTTCTTGCTGTGAGGCAATTGTGCTACCCACTGCACCACCGTGCTGCCCACAAACTCTCTTATCTCTGTTAACTTTTCTTTTCTGGAAACTGACATCCTCAACCATTTAAAAGCTCACTGCGGTAAAGAATGTCTCCTGATTTAGGTAAACGTCATTGGCTGGATGTCATGACAACAGCATCACACAGGAAAACTTTGGTTTCATTTTGGACCATTGCAGAAAACACATAAAAAAACGAATTAACATACAATTATTCAAGTAGTAAACTTAACACACAAAAAAATGCTCTTAAAATAAGAAATGCAGGTGGGTCTAGGCTGAATTATCTTCAAGTTTTTGAGAAGCCCTGCTCAAATGTTTTAATATGGGTCCTATAGGTACAATATGTACCTTTTGAAAGGGTACTGCTCCAGTGGCAGCTTGTGTGCCTTTACCTCTAAGAGAGTAGTTGTTTTTTAGAGAGTAGTTCTTACATCTGTTTAATGATTATCATACCATCAGATTTCCCCGCAGCCTTTCCTCAACAAATCTCCCATCTGTGGACCAGACGAAGAGTCTCAGGAAATCATAAATTCCTTATTTTAAACCAAACACGCTCATCACTAGGAAAAAAAGAAATCACCTTTCAATATTCCCTTGTCTATTCCCTTCGGCGCCTCTTGGAATGGGGATGGGAACATATTTAAGAATAGTATACAAATTATTGCCAAAGTTGACAGTGAGAGTCCTATGAATAATAGCATGAAGAGGAGAGGGAGGGAAAAGGTTGCATGAAGGTGAGAGGCATTAATTTGCTTTTAAGCTTATGGGAGATTCTTGCATTCTCCTTGCGCTTAGCCACCCACTGTAAAGATCCAGCACCACTCCTAGAGACTGTGACACAAGCTCATTAGCATTTCACCCTACATCAGGAAAATGACTACCTTCCACTGGTGGATCATTATACTGTGTTATAGGGAATACCTTATAACCATAAATGTGGGGAAAGCAAAAGCAATTGAGGCTCCAGATGGCTTTTTTTTCATGAATATGAGGATTGGCTTCCTTGTCAAAACAAGACACAATGAAATGTGAAGCTGCACAAATCACAAATCGTATGATTGATAAATGCCATGACACTTGACAGAAGGAGTGTGATAACGTTGTCTGAAGACCTCTTATTCACATATTGAACACAAAGAAAAAGATAATTAAAGGCCAGAAATTAGTCGTATGGTTGCCCCATGCTGTTGTTTTTATTATTATTGTTATTATTCTTACTAAAATATATAGCACTTCAGTTAAATGGCTTTGATCAGAATGGAAGATCAGATAAGAAACATGGAACTGAAACCACTCTAGCATTATCTTGATGTCCTAGACTTCAATTGTGTTGAGATTCAGCTCATTCTACTCATTCTGTACACCTCTTATAATTCAACCAGATCTTCGTTGTGACTAAGAAGCCTAAACTGAAAGAAGCCTAAACTGAAATTACATTAAAATACAGATTCAGAATGAAGTGTAAAAGCATTGGTATCAAAATTACTTAGTAAGTTAAATAATGGGCAAAAAAGTACTTAAACTGTACAGAGCACAGAAGTATACTTTATCACTGAAGTATACTGTACTCTCATTGGCTGTTTTATAGTTAATTGAATGTTTAAGTCAAACAACTTGACTTGTTAGATTAGTGTTATTTTAAAATGTTCTTAACAGTAAGAAATGTAATTTTCTACACTCAAAGAATGAATGTTGCTGCTTGTTAAAACTCCTTGATTAAAATGAGCTGAATTAAGACAATTCTTGAAGTATCTTTGGGGAGACAAAGGAATTGTTTTATGTCCAATCCAATTAAATTTGTACATTAAACTTGTAAAAACAATTAGGCTAACGTAATTGATTTGTGCTGGTACAACATGAAGAAATTGTGTGGAAGCAAGATTGTTTTTTCAGTGTATAAAAAATTTAATTGTAAAGTACATACAAACTCATTACCTTAAAAACACATAAGAACGCATTGCCTTTGTTTGTGAATAATTCTGAAGACTAATGCAGACAAAATATTGTTTAAAAAAATCAATAAAAGTCATTTATAAAATCCCCAGCAAAGTTGTTAGAGCAGAGATCAAGGCCTCATAATGCAATTCAAAAACTCCGCCTCCTTACTCTAGCACTAAATTATCTGAGCACAAACCACTCCTTTGTATAATCAGCACTTCTTATGTGTATTGCCTCTTCTTGTTGAATCGCTGAATTCCTCCTTAATAGTAAGTCACTGTGGACAAAGGCGTCTGCTAAATGACTAAATATACAGATGCACTGTAAATGACAATTGAAAAATAAAACATGTTGAGTAAAATGTAGAAAATGTGAGTACAATTTACTAATTCAGTACAATTTACTAAGAATTCAAAAAGCACAAATTCCCCAAAACAACAAACTACTCAGGTGGTTACTCAAATGGTTGAGTACTTATAGATAAGGATTAGAATAGAACAGTGCAACTGTAAAATCATGTATTTATCTAATACATTTGCATTATGCAAATGCATGCATTATACATTATACATGCATTATGAGTCACAGTGACCTAAATTTCAAAATTAAGATTTTGGCATCAACGGATGAGGAAACTCTAGGCTTTAAAATGATATCCTATTCAATACCTTGAATGGTTTTGAAGATATGCCCATTTGAATTATGTTTGTCTGCCCTCTTTCCTCAACTGACTACCTGAGAAAATCGTGAGAAAGATCTTTCAAAATCCAGTACTGTACATTTAAAGGGGAAAATGATTTATTTAACAGCTTAATTTGTACATATATACAAATGCCATAAAACTGCCCAAAGCTTAAATTATTTAAAGTATTTAGTTTAATAAATATTTTAAAATTCACTTTTACAAAGATTTAATAAAATCAGAAAGATTGAACAGAGGTGCTACATTTTTTTAAGTGTTAAAGAATTCATAACGGAGATACCAACAGTAACCTATTGTGCAAAAATAAAGCTCGGTGAGAGAGGCAACAGACAGACATAAACAAAATCTTCATCAAATGACATAAAACACGGCTCTCCATTGTTAGGTTTACAACCTTTACAGCAAAAGGCACATGTTTTGGCTTACTCGTCATCTTGATCCATGTTAACTGTTTCCACACAACTACACATGTCCCTATTAACTTCTTCAACATCACTCACAGGTCTTTTATGTGATTCTCATCCACACTACATTATACTACCCTAAACAGTACTAAATATTTCTGAAGTGATCTTTTAACTTGTTTACACAGTGCGCTTATATCTGACAGGTGTGCCTGTCAGTTGAAACAGGATTTCTCTTTGATAGATGATCAACGTTTATGTTACTGTTTGTGTACATTTATAATCTGTTTAATGATGTTTAATGTCATTTTTGGAGAGCAGAGATACTTGCATTTCAGAGGATACCCAGAATATAGTGAGCGTGACTAGAGGATTTGAGATTTACTAACGTAAATAAATTTAGTAAAACTTCAAGTCAATTTCAATAGTCATTTACATACCTTTTACTCAATTATCTTAAATACAAAACTTTGTTAGATTATTTTTGAATGCCTGATCTGTGAAAGTAGCTAAAAATATATTTTTCTCATTGTTTTTCACATTATCAGCCTGTATCTCATAAAAGAACGGTGCGACTTCTGACTCATTTCGCCAGATGGGGTCACATTTTATAATTAAACAAAACATTTCTCATTTGAAGGCTTCCGATGGATCCATCTAGCTTAAATAACAACTCTCTGCATCTCGCATGCTTTCAATTAAACCAGCTTCAGTAGGAAATTAGGTGAAGTTAGAAGTTTTCTCCAGGAGTTCCTCAGAGAGCCATAAGAAGAAAGAAACATGAGAGCATTATTAAAAAGCGCAATGTATGAACTGAATGACCGCTCAGTGCCAGGATGCTTCTCCATTCAGCACAAATCAGCAGATTACCTCCACCTGAAGAACTTGCGATTCCTTCACTTCCTATCACAAATAACACAATAATGGCCGAAAACCAGATTATGTTTGATGCTTCTATGTCATGCTGAACGCGGTTGTTGTATCGTGTAACATTAAATGCAATAACCAAGCAACAGCAAAAAGCAAATCATTTGAATCTTAATGGCTGCCATTCTGTTATATAATATCGAGCTTTCTCTGGGCAGAGCTTTCAAAAAATTAAGAGGTTAAGCTATGTAGTCAAGAGGCTAATGCATGGAAAAAGCCTTTGGACCCTAGCTGAACTAAATCCAGCGCACACAATGACACCCCATTAACAGGATGGAGGACACCAGGAATGCCTGAATCCGAAGGCTGAGCAGATTTCCAGGTGGATGGGAGTCAAGCGCCTCAGACTCCTGGGTAACTGCACTCTGCCACCTCCACTGATTTGACAAATGATTCTATATCAAAGGGCTGTGCACACATTTGACTTAATTGATTGGACAGCATGTGGCGAAATCCCTGATTGGTTTAACAAAAAAAAGAGCAGGAAACATGCCATAGTTGCAGGAAAAAAGGCGCACGCTTTGTGGTGACAAGGGAGGAAAAATTAGTTCCTGCCTTCTTTTAAGTATGACTGATTAATATTGAAATGTGTATGAAAAATGAGACAAATTAATCTTGTTCTAATGCCATAAATCATCCAATCCGAGTGGGTTTACAGCTGTAATTCCAGGGGTTAGTATTCCTTTCATCTCTTCATTAGCGGGGTCAAACACAGCCAGAGGACCTTGCGAGGGGCGAGTCTATAAATGTGGTACCCTGTGCACAGACCCCGCTTTAATATGGCTGTAAAAAACCAACATGTCTGCCAATTAAACAGACACCACATTAACACTGCTTTTGTAATTACAGCCAAGCGAAGGACTGAAATAGACTGAATGGAGGACCAAAATTGGTTCTCTGGTCAACAATTTGTATAAATACAAAAGCGGGTTGTCATGTGACTTAAAACATTTCTTTTTTCAAAGTGATTATTTGTTTATTTAAAGAAATACTTTTTTTGGTTTTACATCAACATTGTCACAAGATAATTCTAGCAATAAATGCATTTATAATGATTATTGTGGTGTGTTTACAGTTGAGTTTCACAGTCTTTTTAAAGGCGACAAATGCAATACAGTACTTAGGCATACTGATATACAAAGAAAGAAAAACTGTGGCAACAAAAGTGTTTTTGAAACAACTCACTGATTGTGTGTTTATTTGATTAATATTAAATGTAAGATGAGTACTGTAAAACTGAAACCGTTTGAGGAAACTAATTGCTACAAACCATTTGAGTTAAAAAACTAATCTATATGACTACTGTGAACTTACTCCATTTGAGTTGAAGTAATGAGGTATTTAATTAACTCATTACCTTCAACACTGAGTTCAAAACTCTTTTCACATGAGTATAATTAACTTTCAGTCAATTTTTTTTTATTTAAATATTATTATTGATGCTGATCATTTTTTGAGGACGTTTAAAAGAACTTGTAATCTTTTGTAACACGATGAATGCCTTTGTGCGGTGCGGTGGCGCAGTGGGTAGCTCTGTCGCCTCATAGCAAGAAAGTCACTGGTTCGAGCCTCAGCTGAGTCAGTTGGCATTTCTGTTCTCCCCGTGTTCGTGTGGGTTTCCTCCGGGTGATCCAGTTTCCCCAACATAAAGACATGTGCTATAGGTGAATTGGGTAAGCTAAACTGTCCATATGTGTGAATGAGTGTGTATGGATGTTTCCCAGTGATGGGTTGCAGCTGGAAGGGCATGCAATGCATAAAACATACACTGGATAAGTTGGCAGTTCAATCCACTGTGGTGACCGCTGATTAATAAAGGGACTAAGCCAAAAAGAAAATGAATGAATGAATGAATGAATGCCTTTCCTGTGAGTTTGATAAAATACATAGGATTCTACTGAGAAAATATGTAAGCCTTTATCTATAAAAATTCCATATGAACAACCTGATTAGTCATTTGTTTATCATTCACATTACACTAGCTGTGTACTAGATATTTTATTAATCAAAAATTAAAATGAATCAACACATGAGAGCAAATCACTGAGATTTTGTATGTTTTAAAATGGGATTCTGAACAATTACCTGTGTTCAGCCTCCAACCCTGATGAATCCAAGTAGCTATAAATATCCTTAACACAGATGCATGCACACGCAACCTGCTTCATGGCAGGCTCTGAGTCGGGCGGCCAGTGTACCTTTTCTCAGTTTGACATGAACATGCTGTGCTTGCTAGTGACAGGCTCAGCATAGCCCTGCACCCAGAGGTCACAGCTGACCTTTCCAATTGTGAGTTTTTCCAGCTCTACAACATGTTTGTCTGAAGATGTCCACCAAAGCATCCTCAGGCGCCATGCTGAGACGGCGGTATGGGTTCGGGCAGTTTGCTGCTTGTCTTCCAGCATCACGCCTACTCTCTCCTGAATGGTGCATGTATGCGAACGGAGCCCCTTAACAGAGAGCACGCCGCCTTGAGTTTTGCATGCTACGAAGGCTTAATTGCCGCATGACTAGCCTGTTGTTGCATGGCTGGGGGGATTTCCATTTATTATCTAGTATGAATCATTTTTAAGATGCGCTTATTCACCACCGGTTCCCCCAAGTTCAAAACACCATTTGGAGTAGGATGTGGAAGAGTGCACAAGGGTCATTTTCAGAGCAGGGGGATAGAGAGGACTTGACGTGGCAGAGAGAGAATCAACGCTCCTATCGCAGATGGAATATGTGTGTTTGTGCGGAGGGGTACGTCAGTCGTGCCATGCCCAGATCAGGCGGCTCGTGCCAGGGTTCCACAGGCTTCACACACAGGGTGGGAAGGGTCAGATTCTGCACTCCATCTGCCATCTGCGATATGACGCCTCGGCGGCTGCTAGGGTTAACTCCAAGCCTTGATGAATTGCATTTAAATACCTGCAGAATATCAGCCAGGTCGATGGTGGGATCTGCAGAACAGACGTGCCTGCTGTAATGTCAGACAAATGATCAGTTTCCCTCAAGTCGGAGGCACTTCATCAACGTTAAGCGTTGAGGTGTGCCATCCTTCACGTTCTGATAGGAGGTCTAAAATTGGGACTCTCTCCACTTTCACTACTGACCTATTGTGAATCGCAGTGGCTGGAATGAATTACCGCTGAGAGGACAAACGCATAATGTAAGATATTATTGGGGAATTTAACAATGCTCAGGCCTCAGGGACTCTCACAATGTAATGTATGGCCTTTGGAGTACAATTGCTATGGAAACTGGAAGCCCTGGGTGACCAAGTTGCCCACCCACACGGACAGCCGTTAATCATCTTCACTCCAATCCTGGCACAGCAGAATTTGGCCAATGTGTCAAGCAGCAATTATGTATACTTAGTGTTCTCTCCACCCCCCTCGGCTTCGCTCTCTCGTTCTCCCGCCATCCTTCTCTTCCCCTCTCCTTTCCATATAATCATGGAGCTTTTAAAAGCTCTCTGTTCATTAGCTCCCTTTCATTGTGAATGCATACAATACCAGCAAAGAAAATAGGAGCGGTCTTAGTGCCACACAGTACGACATTCCTATTATAGAAATCATATCTAACCATTTAGCCATTATACTTTGGTTGGGTGCTGAGTGACACGCCAAATTACTCCACTGCTCCATTGCTTTCTTTGCATATTGGTTTGTGCAGATCACAGGCGCTAATGGGAAGCGACGAGACAGAGATTATGTTCTGCTGGTCGCGAGGAAACGTTAACGCCATCACAAATCGGTGGCATCCCTTCATTACCTCCATCCAGATCAGCTGTTTCAAGGAGAGCTGACAGCAACATGGGAATTGCAACGCTCTCCATATTTCAAGGACAAAACGTTGCAGGCTGGGTGTCGGGCAGGTGAGTTCGAGCGCATCAGCACTGTATAGAACGTGTTATTAGAGGTGATCTCGACAGGGGTGAAGCGCGCGGGCTTGTGTGAAGGACGGGTCAGCAATTAGAGCCCCGTTGTGTGCTGAGAGGTTCAGGACAAAGCTGATTGCCTTTTTTCATGCATCTCACAACGAGCACCGGGTGATTTGTATAAATATTTTGCAGTTTTGTCTTGCACCTTCAAGTCACTTTTGATGGCAGTCGGTATATTAGGAGTTGCCGAATTGGACCACTTGCTGACAGGCTGTCAGATGTACCGATGCCTGCCTTACACTTACTTATTTTTTTTCATTTTGTGAGGTCTTTACTCTTGACCTGCCCAGTCAACCAGAAAAAGGACATGAGCACTTTGGCACATTTGGGGTTATGGACTGACAATAGTGAGAGGTTTGGCAATATAACACATTATTGCATTTCACACATACTGTAGGCTCCATGCAAAACTGCACAAAATCCGAGGCAGCCAGCTATCAAATAGGAAATGTACTTTCTTTTTGTTCATCTACACAAAGAATACGACTGATTCTTGTCACTGTTTTGGTAAATCCTGAGCCCGAAAAAGCATGAAATCACAGATAATTCGACATCTTGTAGCAATACTACGGTTTAATTCAGGGCCTTGTTTCCAACCTGAGATAAGACACAATAAAAAGGAAATATCTACTGTCATGCTTTCTTGCTCTGGTGCATGGCTGAGAGAAGAAAAAGACATGTTGTTCTATTTCAACGTATCCAAGCAAAGCACAAAATGTTTTTTTGAAATGCTCACAGAATAAGATGATCATGATACATGAGCACCAATTATATAACAGCGGATCTCAACTGGTTTTGCTTTAGGACACAGATCAAGTGGTGGTATTACACGATAGCTACAAAAGTAAAGAAAAATGGGTATGATTTCAACTTTTTTAAATGTACTATTGACTCACTCACTATTCTTCGGCTTACTCCCTAAATCATCAGGGGTCAGCAAAGTGGAATGAACCGCAAATTACTCTGGCATATGTTTTATGCAGTGGATGCCCTTCCAGCCACATTAAATGTACTATTTTCCAATTAATATTACCAGGACCTGAATTGCTTAAAATGATCTATTTAAGGATGCACAATTTATTGGTTTTATATTGAATCTGCATCAATATTGGATATGTAACTGGGTATCAAATCTGTACTTATAAAGTAATAAATACTTTACAAAAAAAAGGAAGTTTTTAGGAAGTTATACCTCATTTAGACAACGTGGTATATGTGGTAAATCATTTAACTGTATACAGCAGCCTGCTGTCTCATCTAAATCTCTAGTGTGTTTATCTTATCAAGTGTGTTTATGTGGACGAGGTGATTATACATACATTGTCCAGGTTTGACTATAACTTACTTTAATGCACTTAAAATGTATTTAAATCTACACACATCACATTGTCACACTGTTTTAACCTTAATGTAATGTAATGTGTATTTTTTATGGCCATACAACTAAAGCGCTTCACAATCATGAGCGGGGTCTCTCCACACCACCACCAGCATCCAATAGGTAGATGCAACGGCAGCCACAGGACAACGACACCAGTGCGCTCACAACACACCAGCTAATGGTGGAGTGGACAGGCAGTGATAGAGCCAATTCGGTGGATGTAGATGATTGAGAGGCCATGATGTTTAGCGGCAGACTTTACGAGAATTGCCATGAGATTTTTAATGAACACAGAGAGTCGTCTCATCCGAAAGATGGCGCTTAATGACAGTATAGTGTCACCTGCACTTTACTGGGGCATCGGGACTCACACAGACCAGACTGCAGGTTGAGCACCCCCTGCTGGCCTCACTAACACCACCTCCAACAGCAACCTAGTTTCCCATGTGGTCTCCCATCCAGGTACTGACCAGGCTCAGCCCCGCTTAGCTTCAGTCTTTGGCTGCAGGGTGATATGGCTGTGTGATATGGCTTTCTGTTTATGTATTGCAAAAGACACATTTTGGTGTTGCAATCCACCAGTTGAGAAACACAGATTTACAGAGGAACAACATACGGTAGCGACTTTATCACCTACTGAAAATACAATGCTTCTAAAATGCAGAACTATTAGTAAGACAGTGATTTACCTTGTGAGGGCACATGGCTGGGACACCAGAGAATGCTTTATCCGGGGTCTGGCTCTGGTTCTAGAAGAAAAAAACAAATTGCTCTGTATTAGTTATTTTAGTTAGAATAAAACAGTTGCATTCAAGAGCAGTTCCTATAAATTGCATGTTTCGTAATAAGGGAGAACAAAGTGACCTATTACGTACACTTATTCTGAAGAAATGGAAAAGCCAATTGAGTGAGTAAAGGTTAAGGTCATCAATCTGCACTTGTGCAATATACCGTCAACAGATGGCTGCAGGAAAACTTCTCCTATTCCTCCACACACTGCACTGAAAACATGGGCATATACACATAGTGCAGGCTTGATAACATATGCAAAGGTTCTCAAACAAGGTTTCATTAACCAATTAACATATTGTAAATATGGTCCTACATCAGACTGATACATGGAAACCAACACTAAAAAGGTTGCGCGTAGGTAAGTCAACAAGGCAACAACAGATGGTCCTGCTGTTTGCGATTATGCATGATGCGGGCCTCTGCACACTGACAAAAGCAGCGCAGGGGGAAATGACCATCTTGAAGTGACCTCGCATACATATGAGAAAAAAACAGCAGTCAAACCCATACGGCAGGGTACGAACTTCATTCTCGAATACTTGTGGGACACCCAATTGATTCCATGCAGGTGCTGCCAGTCATTCTCCTACATCCAGTTATCTTCTTTTTGTAGGACTAATGCTCTCTGACACTATTAATGGCTTCCTTATGGTATCAGCAAGAGAGATGAAACATAGAGCGGTCCAGACTTCAACATCTATATTTCATCAGCACTTAGAGGAGTCAGCATTGGCTGTGTGGTAACCTCACTTCACACCCGCTGTTGGGTAAAAGACAAACACTGCGTGGTCAGCCCTAGGCATGCAAGATAATAGAAATGGGGTTTGTGACACTCCTGCAAAGATGAAACTCCACTGAGACATAGGTTTCAGAAATTTTACACGTTTTTATTTTTTGCACAATTGACCAATTATGAAATCGTTCTTCCCCTCTTCAGCCTGGTTCTTGTGCTCCTTGAGACAGTTTTTTTTTCCTTTAATGAGGGTGTTTTAAACAATACATTATATCGTAACCTGAGCAGAGCTGGCACAGGAACTCAAGTAGGGGGAGACTAATAAAGCACACGTTCTCCTGGTCGCAAGGGCAGCGCAGAGGACACAACATGTTTATTCAGGAGAATCGTTGTCAGCATTGCTTGCATTGACCTGTGTCTGCTCTGCTTTGGTCAGTCAAAACATTTTTAAAGCTTTTTTTAGGACCAGCATGATTTAAACCTTATGAACCACTTAGCATGCTGAGGATCATCTCAACATTGAGACTGTAGGAAACACTCATCACATTTGATGAACAAATTGCTTGGGTAAATGACTCTAATGAATCAGCTGAGTGAATTCAATGGCATGATTTTATATGTCAGCTCTTTTTGGTCATGAATTAATCTGTGTGGTTGAACTAATCAGTTGAATTGATGATCAAATGACTAACAAAGACAGTCTAACAATGTTACTCGAAGAAAGAGTAACAAGTCCCTTTTTTTCCAATTGCCATTGTTAATTAATTAGTTATTAATTAATGTATTAAGTCATTCATTCATTCATTCATTCATTCATTTTCCTTAGGCTTAGTTCTTTATTTATCAAGGGTCACCACAGCCAAATGAACTATTCCGCCAACTATTCCAGCACATGTTTTACACAGCAGATGCTCCTCCACCCGCAACCCAGTACCTGGAAACACCCATACACTCTCGTATTCACACGCACTCATACATACTCATACAGCCACTTTAGTTCATCCAATTCACCTACAGCGTATGTCTTTGGACTGTGGGGAAAACGAAAGCACCTGGAGAAAACCCACATAAACACGGGGAAAACATGCAAACTCTACACAAAAATGCCAACTGGCCCAGCCGGGACTCAAACCAGTGACCAATTGCCATTGTATGATACTGTATATTAGAAATGTCCTGCTTCCTACTTCTGGATTCAGATTACAAAAGTGTTACTATCAAGAGTTTTGTATACCATATACATCCTCCTTTCTATATATTTTCCAAAAATTCTGAATAATTCTTACTCACTGTGTGCAAGACGTACATGCACACAGAAATAAAATACACACCAAATGATTATTGATGTATGCAAATATTCAAGAACAAGGCATTTTTCTACATCTCTTGATACAATAAAATTAAATGTATTAAATTTTTGGTTGTATTTAAATAAACAATATATTTTAAGTATAATGAAAGTATGTAGAAAACATATTTAATTATTTTGAGAGTGTAGGGAGACTAGGTTACATCATTTTGAAGATTTATTGGAAAGGATGCAGCTAAATGTGTTTTCACACACTTTGCTTTCTAATTATTGGATATTTTTGTAAAGCATTATGGGTAATGTTGTTTTTCCTTCTCAAATTATTCACTTAAACACAAATATTTAAAAGTTGAATTAATGTGAACAGATGGGTTTACCAGAAGCACTTAAAAAAAAATACAGATTTTTTTATTTATTTTTTTTCCTATAGAGAAAATGAGTGGAGTTTTATATTTGCTGCCAAACTGTTATGATTTGTCTGACAGTTTAGAATGCACAAACACAGACAGACAATACAAACAGTGAAAAGTCCAAAATCAATATGTCACAACATCTGTTTTGCTGGATGGCTTATACAGTAGCTAAAAAATAAATAAATACAAATGTAACCTTACACTCTCAGAAATAAAGGTACAGGAGCTGTCACTGGGGCAGTACCTTTTCAAAAGGTACATATTTGTACCTGAAGGGTCTATAATGGTACTTCAAAGGTACTTTTTAATGTACATTTGGGCACTAATATGCACCATTGAGGTACCACTGTGGACCCTTTGGGTGCAAATATGTATCATTTGAAAAGATTCTGCCCCAGTGACAGCTCCTGTACCTTTATTTCTGAGCATTTATATGTGTTTGAAACTGCCTTCTATGTTCATTGTTTGACTTTTTAAATGAGTTTCTATAATGTATAATATTTTAAAAATCTATTTTGTCTAAAACAGCGGTAAGCAATTGTTTTATATATCTTTTTCATAAAAAGCTATGTCAAACCATGCTGTAGAACTGCATATTAATTACCCTCTGGCGTCATGCCGATGGCTGAATCACAGTCGTGCTGATATCCAGAACAACACCTTTTGCTGGTGTGATATTGTTTAAATAAACCGGCCAACAGTTATGAAACAAAAAACATATTGAAGAAAAGAATGAGATCTCTTTGTAAAAAAAAATGTAAAAAACATTTGCATTAAAGCTTTATTTCCTGTTTAATGTTTTGCTCAGCCACGGTTAATTATTTAATATGACAGGTATGCTGCACAGAGTGTATTAACTTGTCCTGCATGTTTAAATAATATATGATCCCATTAAAATCTGACATAGACGACAGACACACTCACACACACACATGCACGCCACTGGGGCTTTATTCATTTGCAGGTACACAGGCACCATTATCAGGCAGAGTTGACCCGGTGTGTTCAAATGAATGGCCTTTCTGTAATGTGCTGCAAAATTATACGTTGCACTGAAAGCCTAGGCTATGCAAATGCTACATAACTGCACTGGTAAAAGCCAATGACTTCAGAGCTCTGCTGTTATTTTGGAGAGCAGATAACTCATGTGAAATAACAGCGGATTGAGGAGAATGGCTTTCAAATGTGTGTTTTTTTTTTTTACTCCCCCAAAAAAAAAAAATCTTTATTGGTATCTTCCATTCTCCTCGTCTCCGTCTATAATTCATGCATCGACAGTAAACTTGCGAAAGCGAAATGTGATTTTGTCAAGGTTGTGAAGTGCAGTCAAATAAACATGATGGAAAATGCCAGATAGAAGGGAAAATTTATTATCTCTTCTCATTACGTGTTACATCTTTGCTTCGTGCTACCAAGACAAATTAGTTTTTATCGAGACGCCAAATTGCTAATATTAAACCTCTCTGCTGTTCCTCCCCAAAACAAGCAATGGAAGTAATTTCTTCACTTCACTCAACTGAATGTTTTCCTCTCCAAATGGTAGTGGAGAGAGAAAGAGAGTGAGCAAAGAGCCGTAATCTCCTTGCCAGCAGTGTTGAGGCTGACTGGCGCTCAATGTGCCATCGCTATAAAGGGGTGCTCTTTGAAATGACAGCCTCCCACAAGTGCATCAAGACACAGAGGTTTCTTGCTCCTGGTGTGCTCATTTGCTAAGCAGTGTGAAGTCCTTTATTTTAGACTGGTCTTGAGAGCTGAGACGTCTCAATTAGACCTTTGTAATGAGGCACAGGTACAGTATGCTGGCTTTAGCCATTACTGCTGCATTGGACTGCGTATGGGGAAAAAAAGGTCTTGTCATTACAAAAAGCACAGCAGGTAGATTGGACTATGAAGCAAGTGCCACTTGTGTCCTGTTTAAAAATGCCACAGTCAAGTGCTTTTGGGAAGTTTATATTTATGAGTTGGCAAGGTGTGATTATGATTTCAGGTGAGTTCGGGTCATTTTACTTTTTTTTACATACTGTGCATCTACAATTCAATAAACAATGTGGATCAGTGAGGTTTTTTTTTTTTTTGGTAACACTTTACTTTAAGTAGCAATTCCCACGATGTACTACTGCACTGTTAAAAATACTGGTTGCCATAATTTTTTAAGCTAAATCAAATAAACCTTATGAGTCCATTAAACTTATATAATGTTAAACTGACTTAAAACAGCTTGCGTAGATCATTATATTAAGTTAGAACATGATTAACTTCGTTTAATAAGTGTGTTTTTACAGTGTGGCTTATTATTAGATAGTGGCTGTTTTTAGTACTTTTAAAGTATCTTATTCTACATCCTTACTCCAATCACTGAGAAAAAAAAGATTCAAAGATGATTCCTTAGATTTACTATTTTTTAATACATTGTTAAGTAGTTGTAAACTATTTTGGATACATTTAAACAAACATTCATTCATTAATTTTCTTTTTGGCTTAGTCACTTTTTAATGTGGGGTTGCCACAGCGAAATGAACCACCAACTTATCAAGCATATGTTTTACGCAGTGGATGCCTTCCCGCTGCAACCTATCACTGGGAAACACAAATACACACTCATTCACACACATACACTACGGTCAAATTTAGCATACCCAATTCACCTGTACCGCATGTCTTTGGACCCATGGGGGAAACCAGAGGAAACCCACGCGAACACTGGAAGAACATGCAAACTCCACACAGAAATGACAACTGACCTAGCCGAGGCTCGAACCAGCAACCTTCTTGCTGTGAGGCTGCAGCGCTACCCACTGTGCCACCGCAACACCATTTAAACAAACAATTTAAGTTAAACATTACAAAATGTTATTTATTTGTTTAAATTCAATCCATATAGTTTGCAACAATTTTGCAGAAATCATTTTTTTTCTTCAACCCAACAACTACCTTACTAACTATTAGTAATTAATAATTAACTATTAATAAGCTGCAAACTAGTGCTCGGCACTGGTGGAAGGCGTGCATTACTGTCCTACGAGTGACGATTTACAGCCATATCGCACTGCTACAAGTGTGATATTGCGTTTATACAACAGTTGGACGGCATAATTGCGTAAATAAAAAGGAAATCAAAGTCTAAAAACCCTTTTGTATGAGGAGTTACTTTCTTTCTCCATTCCTTTACATCTGCAGCTGACGTCAGCACAGCAGAAACCATTGCTACTTCACACACATGTCACTTTAGAGCTATAGTATTTGAATGATTATCTAGCATAATTTCTAAGATGATGACAAAACAGGTGATTTTTGCTCACATTTTAGGATTATAAGGCTGAACGGCATGAAACGCCATCAATCTACAGAGATTTCCCAGTATTTCTCTGTTGCAATCGGGAGATCACAATAAGCAACCCTGAAAAAGCCAGAGTAAAGCAAACACCACCAGTTTCTTTGGTATAAACACAGCACTACAAAATACAAAATATAGAAATCAAATCAGAATGTCAAGTACCTGATTTATAATGATTTGTTCTGCTGTAGTTTGAAACTTAGGCTGAGAAAATGCTGTTTTTCTCCCATAAAGACTTATTTGGGGAGACTTATTATGTCTCTGTCGTCATCTTGTGGTGGAACGTCAACCGTCACTTTCTTTGGTCTGCTTAGACAGGCTAATGGCGGCCAATGCACTGAATCCAATACTCCAAAATTATAAATATTTTAAAAGAGGCACTATCCTTATAAGTAAACTGCAAAGTTGAAATCTAAACAATTACATTATCAACTAAAAAATGCCTTTCCAGCCACAACCCATCTCTGGGAAACATCCATGCACACACATTCACACTCATCCACTACAGACAATTTAGCCTACCCAATTCACCTGTACCGCATGTCTTTGGACTGTGGGGGAAACCGGAGCACCCGGAGGAAACCCACACAAACGCAGGGAGAACATGCAAACTCCACACAGAAACGCCAACTGACCCAGCCGAGGCTCGAACCAGCGACCTTCTTGCTGTGAGGTGACAGCACTACCTACTGTGCCACTGCGTCGCCTATATAATATAATATAATATAATATAATATAATATAATATAATATAAT
>CAIGQZ010000690.1:6124989-6141843 GCA_903798205.1 Danio tinwini | reverse complement strand
GAAAAAAACGTACTCGTCACTTTTAAAAGTATAAATTCCTGAGCAAAAGAAATTATCAAATGGCATTTAGAGGTTTTTGCATCTAAACTCTTCACATATACAGTATATATGCATGTTTTTTCCTCTTGGGTAGCAATTTAAATGAGTTAATAGTACCTAGAAAACAAAGTTTATAAAAAAACTAAAATCTCATGACAAGAACAAAAGAGAGAGTAAATGGGCCACCTCCCTAAGACTCTTCTGAGACCCGCATTTAAAACAGCATTATGAATGTGTGCTTCATGTAACATCACACATAGCGAAAACAAAGCGCATCGTAATTATGCACAAACACCCAGTACAGAGTCATATGCACACATAAAAAGCCTGCAGATATTTGATTTGTGCCTGTGTGTTCAGCTTGTCTAAACTTGGTTCAGATTGCCAATTTGGTGTGGTGTGTTCTGCGTGCGTTTCTTGGCATGTGCCCGCTGGTGTCTCAGACCAATTTGTCATTCCAAGCCGGCTTTGTGTGTTGCCAGCAGAGAGACCATGGCCGCGCGCTACTCTGATCCTGGCGGCACCCAGGGACGAGGCCAAGTGTTCCACACACTCAACTCTGGGACAAATAAAGGATTCCGCCTGCTGATCCTCGTCTCTGAGGTAGAAGTGCAGAAGAACCAGCTTTGGCCAACTTCTTCTCATGCTCCAGAAAACAGCTCATCCACTAGAGTGTGCGGGACAAGATACAGCTCTCTCGGAAAAGCGTTTTAGTGTCTCGTTTCTGAAAATGTTAACTGGTATTTGGTCACGCTGAATAATTCATGGCCTTTGGAGAGTCACAAAGAAAACAATACTTCTCTTTGGTCTGCGTCTTTCACAAATATTTTGATTCTGGGGATAAAATGTGACACAGAAACTTACAACATGTCGTGATTGACCCAGCTTAAGCGTGCAGTCTTAATAACTTTGACTTTAAAGCAAGCCATGATGGATTTATGTTTTGCTTGGTAAAAAGCTTAATATGAGCACTTCAACACTTAGAGGCTTATTTTTGCTTTTCTTTCTTTTTTGTTTTTGAGGCTAAGTGGTTTATAAGCATATTGTTCGGTTGAGTCATCTGTTGCTTAAGCCCGAGTCAGTGGAACAACTCGAGGCTGGCTTATAAGATTGAGGCGGAAAAAACACTGCGGCCGTATGTGTGTTGGGTTCAAATGGACGAATAACGGCGGATTTTAAAAGCAAACTGATCCTCGATGACACTATAATGCTTTGTGTTTTCTTCTTCATGTGAATCCTTGCTCTCATTTCCCTTTCTTTATCTGCACTCTCTTAAGCGTTGCATGATCATACCCTGGCAAGCTGATCTAAACACAGTTATTCAGTGACATTTAACACCATCGTGGCCAGATTAGGGCACTGGATGTCTGAAAGATTCAATTGCGGGACAAAAGCGAAGTCAAAATTGGATGTCAAATTTGTAACCTCATATGCAAATTGCAGCCTGCTAACTCAATTGCACAGAAGTCAGTCCAAATGTTGGTGCAGATGTGAAATTGTGATCTTTATGTTGAGAAACATGAATCCCGATCATTAGTGGATCAGAATATTGTGGGCCCTTACAAAGGGGCGGCTGACAAAGATCTTTATATATATTCAAAGCATTGTATAACTGATAATTTCTAATGCTTTATATCACACATTTATGCTCTTTTTTTTACTTTCCATTTCCCATAATAAACTAAATTAATGCAAATGGAAAAAAAAAAATTAAGCAGCACGTTTTCATAATCATAATTATATTATTATTTTTATTACACTGTTATGCAGAATTTTCAATCATCAAAAAATATAAGAGATGTGTTTTAGAAACAGAGTACAGCTAATTTATATTTATTTCATAAGATTAAACTGAAATTAAAAGTTTTTTTTATTAACTTTCATTTATTTAGCAGTCACAACAGTACAAGCTAGAACAAGGATTAAAGGAAAGTAAAAGATTATAAGATTTTTGTTTTGTTTTGTTTCTTAATTTTTTTTGTTTAATTTTGTTTAATTTTGTTTAATTTGTAGGCTATATCAGTGGACCTTAACCACCGAGCCATGGATCGGTACATGCATCAGTTGGTACCATGCTGCACAAGAAATCATTAATTATTTCAGCTTTATTTATTATCTGAGTCTGAACAATCTTTTATTTTTAAAAATCTATTATTTTTGTAAAATTACCATATTCTCTCACTTAGATCTTGGTCATTTTAGGGTCCAAATTTAACCCACAAGCAGCAAAATGAGTAATAAAATTTCTTTGTGAAGAGGAAAAGGTCCAGTGAAGGACCCGCAAACAGACAGAGAATAAATCCACAACCCATTTGTCCACAAGTCAGGAGAATCAACTGCTGGAAATCGCAAATGACATTCGCATATCGCGTCTTTTCTAGAGTATAGCAAGTTTGTTACTTCCAATGAAGGTCCATGGCTTGTGTGCGCAAGCGGCATGACGTGCTTGCACCTTCCAGACACACACAGCTGAATGAATGCCGGGAGCGCACCTGATCAGCTTCAGCTTGTATGGAATATACACATTTCGGTAGAGTAATTATCTCAGACAAACACAGAACACCCAAACACTACAGTGCTTTGTAATTTTCTCCATAAATAAAACTTGTATCAGAGTGACAGCAATGTTTTGTCAGCTTGTCATCCTCTGAAAAAATGGTTTATGGTCGCCTAACAACCTGCAAACCAAAACATCACTTGCCCACCCTATCGGTCCGTGACAAAATTGTCAAGAGTTTACCAGTCCGGGATAATTAAAAGGTTGGGGACCGCAAAAAAACAACAACAACAACAAAAACAAAACCATTCTTAATGACGATGAAAATGAAAGGTGAATAAATTATTATTTTTTTTTACTGTAGGAGAACTATCAATTTAAGTGTGATCAAGTCCTATTAAGAAAATACCAGAAATCTAATGCTTTTACACTACATTACTGCCATAGTTTTCTAAATTCATCTTTGCGATCGCATAAATCATTAAGGAATACCTCAGAATATGTTTGCATCATGCAGTGATGACTAAAAAATCCTACATTTTTCAATCCAACGCGTACCAGTTTATTTTCAATACTGCACATCTTAACTTAAAAAGCATGAATGTTTCAATGGAATGTTGTTATTACTGACTATGACAGGAATCCAATGCTTTTTTGATTAAATGATACAAAATTCTCCATGTCTGAAGGAATTACATGGAATAACCCAAGACATCTTGCAACAACATTTTCTTCTCTCTCTCTCCCTCTCTCTCTCTTTGTCTGTCCTGCCACTCATTTATTTCTCATTTTCTTTGGCTCTGCACAATCCAGAATTATCCAAAGGCTTTTATGATGGCGTGGGCTCTTACGGATAGACCAAAACGTGTGGCGGTGATTGTTCGCGGCACAAAGGTAAGCGGTTGAAAGAGTAACCCCTGGCAGGCTGTAGCTCTCTGGATTACAGCAGCCTCCAGCACTAATAAAGAGGCTGTTTGAAAAGACAATGTCACGTCGTCTCCATTTACGGCTACGTCCTTCATGATGATTAAACCAATTCCAATAGCATGCTCTCCTTAATCCTACAGCTCCACTCAGGGCCATCAAATCAGGTCATGCGCTTGTTTGGTAACAGGACTTTCAACACTTACACATGTCAACGCTTTCAACATACAGTACATCGTGCTTACAAACAAGCGACAGTGACAGGTATGGTACTTGTATTGCCACTCGATCAGCGCTAAGTCGGTTTGCTAATAGGTTTAGATAGAGTGGGTTTCGTGAGCTTTGGTTTTCCATATAACACAAGGGATCGAATCAGGTTGGTGTGCTATCAAAGGTCACAAGCGACCAGCGGCAATTGAGGTCTACGTGTTGGTAGACAAACCTTTGACATGTTTGAGGGCAAACGGTTATATTGATTCATGTTAACAATTGAAAATGTCAAATATTGCTAAAGGATGCAAAAGGGTAATTGTTTAACCCAAAACCCCTTGCAGGGACAAAATTTACATTACACTTATGGGTCAAAAGACAAGATGTTTTATTTAGAATTGTGGGTTATGCACATAGAAAGCATGTTGAATGAAAGTGTTTTCTTTTATGTTTTAAAATAACCTTGGAGGACATAAAATGTCAAAATATGGTGAAATAATACACTGTTGTTGTTCAGTGTAACATATTATTGTTAAAACATTTAATAACAGTATTATAATTATGTGCTGTATTTATTAAAATATATTAAATACTATGTATTTTATAAAAGGCTCTATTTACTGAAAATGCATGTATTATTTGTGCATGAATAAATAAATAAATAAATAAATAAATAAATAAATAAATAAATAAATAAATAAATAAATAATTAAATAAATAAATAAATGTTTAAAAAGCCAACATTTATATATAAACTACTTTTACATAATTATAAACTACTTATACTTACAACAAACCATCATTATATAATAACTTGCCTAATTATCCTATGCTACCTAGTTTACCTAATTAACCTAGTTAAGCCTTGAAATGTCACTTTAAGCTAGAAGTGCCTTGAAAAATATCTAGTAAAATATTCTTTACTGTCATCATGGAAACGATAAAATAAAGAAATGAGTTATTAAAACTATTATGTTTAGAAATGTGTTGAAAAAAATCTTATTTTTCGTTAAACAGAAATTAGGGAAAACAAATGAACAGGGGGGGCTAATAATTCAGAGGGATTAATAATTCTGACTTCAACCACTCACCCACCAAAATAAGCTGATTCTGCTCACCAATGCTGCATTTATTCAATTAAAAATACAGTACAAATTGTAAAATTGTGAAACGGTATTGCACTATAAAAGAACTGTTCAAAAGTAGTTTATAATTTAATTTAATAATTTATTTCAGTGATTTTAAAGTTTAATTTCCAGCTGCATTGCTCCAGTCTTTAGTCACATAATTCTTCAGAAATCCCAGAATTATTAGTATTAATATTATTATTAATATTATTATTAATATTATGATAATAGTCATAACATTAATAATGACTGGAGTGATAATTTTATTTTAAACTACATACAATGAGACAGCGCTTATTTAAATTTTGAATAAATATTTAACAAATTATTTTTTACATTTAATAAATGCCGCCATAAAAAAACTTTAAAAAACATGAACAAAATAAAATAAAATAAAAAACTGAGCCCAAGCTCATCAATATATATATAACCTGACAAAAATTTAATTAAGCAAAAATATATAGTTTATACAAAAAGATTAAAATATTAAGAAGCACAATCGTTTGGCATTGATGATAATGATATTTCCTGAGCAACAAAACAGAATATTAAAATAGAAAATGGTTATTTAATATTATACAATATTAATGTTTCTGTTATTGAACATAGACACAACATATAAAAAACTTTTCGAGAAATACTAGTCACCATTGGAGACTCAACTTTCAAAAACAGGTCATAACATCAATTGTATATGTTAATGCATTCCAATTCAATGTGAATACATTATGTTAAAACAATACATTTTGCCCTTATAATATTTTAATATATATATTTTTAAATGTTTGTATAATTTTGCCCAAAGACCCTGTTAATGTCTTACCCTGCCCACCAGTGTCTTAGCTTTATGTAAAGAAAAACTGCATTACAGAATAACATATTAAAGTGTGATTTGGGATTTAGATTGTGCATCTGTTGTGCTGTAAAAGCGTGTATATTCATATCATTCATATCATAACAACGACAGAGCAATATAGCCTCATATCCAGTTCTCAATGTTCAATCTTTGTTTTTGAGAATGAATTTACTTTCTGATCTCTCTACAGCTTGAGTGTTCCAGAACAGCAGAATCCGGCATATTATGTCTGATGATGAAACATTGTTCGGATAAATCCCACCTCCCAAACAGGACATGCGGCAATAAACCCCAAAACCCCTCACCGCTGTCATAACCTTGCCCTTTTTTTTTTTTTTTCTTGATTATTACAAAAGGAACAATAGAGACTATGTATTAACAGCATGTTGAGATTTATTTGTCTTTGGCTGCACCACCCAGTGATAGACAAATCCTTAATCCTCCCCCAAGATAATAACTATGTAATCCTCATTCCCAGATGGAGCCGTTTCAGAAAAAGACAGCACTAGCCAACATCATGCCTGTCCAAGATCAAGAGAGGTGAGCTCATTAAAATACAGAGCAATTAAAAAAAGAAATACAAATACAAATACAAACAAAGATATGGCGCCCATTGCCATTCGCAACGCATGCACAATATTATCATATTTCCCTCCATATCCGTAATTGTGTAACAGTGAAAAGCTAACCTACAGAGCACTTCAGCCTCACCTCGGCCCCCTGTTCGCCGACCCACACACTCGGCAAGCGTAATGAGCTGCTCCCTGTATCTCTCCATCCTGATGAAAGCTGATGTGAGAGGTGCTTGGCTTGATTCATTTGCTTGACATTATTCAACATTGTAATTAAGAGTCTTGCATCAACACTGCAGCGCACTGATTGTTTTCTGCATCTCGCTGGCTAATAAAATCTAGCTGATTGTTATGCAAATGCATTTAAATAACGAAGATAATCAAAAGACTAAGAGCGAACGCATCGCAGACGCTGGGAAAAGTGGGTGTCTCCTGATTCCAGTGAGTCTATTAAGTGTTGGCTGGGAAGTAGTATATTTTTTTTGTCTCACACCAGTTGCAAGTCACTTGTATTTATATACTGTAGCGTTTTACACAATGCACACTGCTTTAAAGCATGGAACAGAAAAAAGCATGTTCAGTTCATTAAACATGAGGGTTGATTTGGTTTGGTTCAATAACAGAAATGCTAACTGGTCCAGCCAGGACTCGAACCAGTGACCATCTTGTTGTGAGGCGACAGTGCTAACCACCAAGCCACCGTACTTGTTTATCTGAAAAACAATGCTAAATTCAATTGTTCTTCTTTCAAAATGTGCATTTGTTGTAATGTCTGTTCTTGATCTGTGTAACTCTGCCCACTGCCAGTTTACCCAACTATATTTCTGCAGGTTGACTGGGCGAAAAACAGCATTTAGTTCAGTTGTGAAGGCTGCCTCGATGTATGTGACAAAATGCAACCTCTGAAGGACCTCAGCCTTCTAAATGAGACACAGATTCAAAGTTATAAAAATCCACATGGGGTGGTTCTACTTTACAAATAATAGACAAGCATTACACATGTTGACATTAGCTGAGTATTACAGGCACTCTCACTCCTGTTTGTGTCATCAATCTGGCAACCTCCATGTGCATTGAGTCATCATTGGAGGAGCTTGGTGAAAAAAACTGTGATATTTTCAATTTGGAGTGTAATACCTAGTTCAACCACTAGGTATCAACACATAGTTATAGTTAACAATAATATGTTACACTGAACAACACATAGTAATTTATGGGAATGACACATTTTACAACCAAATAACAGAAAAATGGAAGTAGTGTCACTAAAGTTGCATGAGGTGTGCACAGGATCAAACTTAGCAGCTAGTTGGCAATGATATATTTATAAGCATGTATCAAAGGTACCTTTTTTTTGTATGTGTGTTGCAAGAATTTATAAGAAATGAGGTACATTTCATCATTAAGTTTGTCAGATCATATTGAAAAAAAAAAAACATGAACCCAAAATCTTTATTCTAGAAATAAACTACAAATCAAAACATTGTGACCAGAACCTGCCTACTTTTTAAATTAAAAGGTAAGCTCAAAGACCATTTTTAAGCGTCATCTACATAATTGAATGCCAATCAAAATGTAAAATTCTTATTTTTTTGTTTACTGCAGTATTCATGACAAAGAGTATAGATATATATATAAATATATATTCCTTTTTAATAAATTCCCATTTTTGTTGCAACAGCTTCTCTTCTCTTTTCTCTTCATATCTACTTGCACGAGAGCTGGACAATCTGTCACTTACATGATATCATAGCAATGGCAAACCACAGAAATCCAATAAATTCCCTATGGACAAAATGAAGTCGCATCCTACTATTTTCTTTATAGTTCAAAAAGCAGTATCGCTGCCTTAAGGTGTGCCTTTAGACATTAAATAATGGTGCAAATATCAGATATATGCCATTCATAAATCTTAATAAACCATGATGCAAGACTCATTTAACCCTTAAATGCATTCCTTGGATCTTAAGCAGGTCAATCACGTCTTGCCCCCTCATTGTTTTTTTAAGTTATGCAGCAACCTTCTTAGTATTCCTCGTTTTGGTTATACAAATATAAACAGAAAAAGAAATACTATCAAATGTCTGTTTTTTGTGTATAAAATGTATATAGCTGAGGTACGTAACAGTGCAAGTTCGTTTTTGTGTACATGTATATACCTGCTGACTTAATAAGTGCAATTCCTTTATTCTAGATACACATTGATAGTGTGATGTTTTATTCATAATTACCACAGGCTCAAAACAAAAGAATATCATCAGCAAAGTTGAAATAGCTTGAATTACTCTAGCATAAAGCAGTTACTGCAATTAATCAAACACAATGATTAGCATCACTTTATAGTGGATTGAATAAAGTGTTGGTAATTATAATATTGTTTTTTAAAACTCTGGGAAGTATAGTTTTGACAATACCTTTAATATTAGCCAGTGCTAAAAGTACTAGGAACATGTGCTCTTATTATGACAGTGATGATAAAATCTTATGCTCAAACTGAACCTTTCCAACGAAGTACTAAGTAACTTAGTACAATTTATTTTATTATTTTGTAATTGTTAACAAACTATTAAGATTATCAAACAAACTATCAAACAAACTATGTCATATGTTACTCCAACAGTGTTAAATCCACAGGTCTGCATATGTAGCTATAACTGGAAACATTCATACATGTATGAATTAAGAGATAGTTAACCCTAAAATAAAAAAAATGTAATTATTATTTTCTAAGCCTTACAGCATTTCAAACCTTTTTATGTTACTGAAAACTAAAGAAGATATTTTGAAGAAAGCTGAAAACATGTTATCATGGGCTTCCATAGTAGGTATATCATATACTACGGAAGTCTGTTTTTTATATTTAACAGTAAAAGATTAATGTTAAACAAGTAATTGTAAATGATGATAAAAATTTATATTTTTTGTATATGTGAAATATTCTTTAATGGATGCATTTCATAAATTCTGCATCTGAATCTAATACAAAGTGCAATAAGGTCAGCCTCAAATAAAACTCCATCCAGCAAATTTTCACTACATTCTTAAAGAGATTGTGATTCTGTTACAATTTACTCATCTTTTACTTGTTCCAACCCTGTTATTATTTTGTTAAACCTGTTAAATATTTTGAAGCTGAAAACCTGTAATCATTGACTTTGTATTTGTTTGTCCAACTATGGAAGTCAGTGATTACAGGTGTTCAGCTTTCTTTAAAATATATTCTGTAATGTTCAACATAATAATAAAAATCACACTTTTGGGTGACTAAACAGTGAGTGAATTTATTTTTTTTTGGGTGAACTATTTCATTAAGTACTGTGCTCAGGATGTATAAGTACACCACTCACAAATCTATCTTTTAAATTCATATTTTTTAACAGAAAGCTAAACAATATTATATTTGTGCATATGCATTAGATTAGTCAGTACTGAAGCAAAATCTGTATCTAACACAATTAGTTTCGATAATGGTCCAAAAACTAGTACACCCAAATTTATACACAGTGAAAAAATGCTTTTCTTACTTAGATTTTTTGTCTTGTTTCTAGTCCAAATATTTAAAAATTCTTATATCAAGAATCATTTCTAGGCAAGCAAAAACCCTGTCTTGTTTTCATAAATAATATGCCAATATTAAGTAAGTTTTTCCTTAAAACAAGCAAAATAATCTGCCAATGGTGTAAGCTAAATAATCTTGTTTTTCCTTTTGACATAAGATTATTTTGCTTACCCCATTGACTGATTATTTTGCTTGTTTTAAAAATAAACTCACTTAATTTTGTCATATTATTTCTTAAAACAAGACAATATGTTTTGCTTGTCAAGAAAATTCTTCTTGATTTAAGAATTTTTAGATGTTTGGACTAGAAATAAGACAAAAAGTAAGAAAATCTTTTTTTTTTAAGTTTATGTTATAGAAAAATATATTAAATACAAATTTAAAAAAAGAGGAAAGATCAAGAAAAGCAAAAAAAAAAAAAAGAAAAATTTAGTTGAAACTTTGTAGGTTGCATTTTTTTTCTATATTTAGCTTGAATTTAATTGTATTATCTTTCAATTTCTAAATATGTTTGGTGACTAAAAAAATATTTTAATAAATATATCTGTTTAATAAATCTATTTTGTTTAAGTGCACCAAAATACATGGCCTATATTTACTGAGAAATGGATAAAAATATTCATTTTCAAAATGGGGTGTACTCAGTTATGCTAAGCACTGTACATTCAGTAAACTTGTCATAAGCTAAACCTGTCCCTTAATGTAACAAAAACCAGACTACTGTACATCAGGTGACAAAAATGTAGAATAAATCTCAGGTCTTATTTAAGGTACTACTTCTCCTTGACTTTCGCCACTCAAGCGGTGCCTATAAATCCAAAGCGAAGATCTCCACGTTTCCTCTGCTCGCCTGGCTTTTTCATGCTCGCTACCCCAAACGATCGCTGGATGTGAAGGAGGGCTGTCGGCCGGCCAAAACGAGCGCCTCTCACTCCCAACGAAACAACCGCTGCCAACTGCAGGCTCCCGGCCTCCCCTCCCACCTCCCATACAAGCACCCTGGGGACCGACCGAGAGGAGAACGGCGAACAAGCCATGCCCACCCGTGTGCCATTGTCTACGGGGAGGCCGGCTTGGAGCCCTTGGCTGCGAGTACAGAGTGCTGCACTGGAGTGCTCATTACGGCTCTGTGGGGACTGTACTCCAGGGTATCCAGTGTGTAGCTGAGGAGCTCATTATGGAAGGCTGCCTCTGAGCCTTTCCACCTAGAGGCACAGAGCCTGGAGAAGAGATTGCAAAGAGGAGGGTTGCCAGATTAAACTTAATCAGAGCCACCTGTAGCCAGAAGAGCCTCCTCCTCCTCCACCTCCTCATCACCATCCTCATCCTCGCCAGTGTAATTACTGCAATCACTGTTTTATTTCTACGGCAAGGCAGGGGCCAGAGGCTTAATGAGGATGTGTCAGTTCGGATCCCCCCAATGTAGATTTTAAACAGAATGTATAATGCCAATTATGTTTTTAGCATGACATATTCCCTCAGTTCTCCTGTTTATGGAGTTGTTTTATGGGATTTGGCTGAAATGTTTTTTTACAACTTGATCCCGTGGCTGACACTTCAAAGGGAAATTTTGAGTGACAAATAAATAAATAAATAACATTAGCTGAAGAGTGAATGGAGAGGCATGTCGGTTTTGTAAGGCCGCATTTGATGCAAGAATCAATTAGAGGAAAATAAAACGGCACTTTAAAACTTCAAAAAGATTTATTTCTTTTTTTTTTCATTTTTGAGGATTATGAGCCTTATATTGTATATACATTTGTGTATATGATTTGTATTTTTTTTAATGGAGTTAGACTTAGGCCCAATTCCAATTCAATTTTTTTTACCCCTACCCCTTCCCCTTGGCCCTTAAAACCAAGTGTGAAGGGGAAGGGCTTCAAAATTTACTCCTATAAAAATGGGACAGCATCACAGCACCTGAACATGTCATCATATGTCATCGTGATCTCTTGCTTCATATGATATCAGACGATCGCGACTGCTGTAGTTATACCAGTTGCTTTATTTTTTGGTATTTATCAAAAAAAAAAAAAACACTTAAGGCATATATTATGTTGTCATAACAATATAATGTGGCAATAAGATAAGAACTGCAAATTTACACAATGGCCATATTCATCTATGCAAACACACCAAACAACAACATTAACATTATAGCAGACACTGTAAAACGCTCATTCCCAGCCACTAGACTTTTTTGACAGGTGTGACGTTTGTGGATCTTTCTGTTTTTCTTGCATGTGTGTGTGTGTGGGTGTGTATGTGTGTGTGTGTGTGGGAAGTGGGTGTTTCTTGTTTGGGTTCTTCACCGCTTGGTGTGTGTGTGTATGTGTGTTTACATTCATCAGCTGGGTGGTCTTGTGTTTTGTTACTACTCAACGCACAGGTGTTTGTTATCAGTCACAGCTGCTGCACGTTCTGCGCGCTATATATATGTTCAGTGTTTTGTAGTTAGCATTATCAGTCCGCTGTTTGTTCACTCCTGTGTCTGCTTCTGTAAGACTCTCTCGCTCGTGGTGGTGGAGGCTCTCCGACTTAGCCTGTTTCATGTGGACCTTATGTACGTCTCCGTTTCTTTGATGTTGTTACTTCTGCCTGCTCTGATGAAAACATTATCTTTGAGAGACTTCATCCCAATCCGCTACTCTGATGAACTTTACCGCTGGTAAGCGTGTTGATTTCCTGGAGAGTTGCTACCTAGCGCTTACCTTCCCCTTCCCTCGATATCTGGTGAGATATCTGTGATAGACTTCTATCTGGCGCTATTTCTCGGATGAACTTTATTCTCTGTAGAGTGTTTGCATTCCCGGTGTGAGCACCCTTGCTCAACACTATATCTGGTGAGATCAAACCAGTTGTGACTCTTTTAATAAATTATCTTGTTTTTTCACTTGCATTTGGGTCTCCTGTGTATATCTTTGTATATCTTTGTGACAACAGAGTATTCGAGTGTCATCGAGTGATGAAATGTTGTGGGACTGCTATACAAGAGTTATTATTAGGGATTATAGATAGCAAGTTTTTTAAGCATGACGGTACAACATGAACGCGGTTTTGAATATATTAAAACATATGCTTGTCTGTTGTGAAAATTTGTAATAATGACAACAAATACACATTTATGGATCACCTTACTTCCGGGTGCAGCTATCCTGCCGTTGTGGCTGGTGTATTCTGGGAAATTTTCTTACCCCTTGGTTTCGAGTGTGGTCATGAAAAAATTCAGTTTGAAGGACTATTTACACCTTCCCCTTAGCCCTACGCCTTCAAGCTAAGGAGAATTGAGACACCCCTACCTCTTTACAGGACCACGCAAAATGAGGGGTAGGGGGAAGGGCTAAGGGGTAGAATTGGGATTGGGCCTTAGAGTTGATGCAGCCAACTCTGATGTAGAATATTTTGTCAAACATACAGTAAAACTAATATTGTGAATTATTATTATCATTATTATTATTAATACTACTACTACTACTACTACTACTACTACTACTACTACTACTACTACTACTACTACTACTACTACTACTACTACTAATAATAATAATAATAATAATAATAATAATAATAATTATTATTATTATTATTATGTAGTCGGCAGCTAGGTCTCTGCAACTCTCACATGGTTGCCCACTGAAGCTAAGCAGGACTGCGCCCGGTCAGTGCCTGGATGGGAGACCACATGGGAAAGCTAGGTTGCTGCCAGCAGTGGTGTTAGTGTTAGTGAGGCCAGCAGGGTGTGCTCAACCTGTGGTGTGTGTGGGTCCTAATGCCCCAGTATATTGATGGGGACTCTGTACTGCTTAGTGAGCGCCATCTTTCGGTTGAGATGTTAAACCGAGGTCCTGACTCTCTGTGGTCATTAAAAATCCTAGAATGTCCTTCGAAAACAAGTAGAGGTGTAACTCCGGCATCCTGGCCAAAATTGCCCACTGGCCTCTGTCCATCATGGCCTCCTAACCATCCCCATATCATAAATTGGCTGTCTCCTCTCCACCAATCAGCTGGTGTGTGGTCTGGCACAATAAGGCTGCCGTTGTGTCATCCAGATGGATGCTGCACGCTGGTGGTGGATGTCTATTCCATTATCAAATTAAAGTGTTAGTTTATTTTAAAAACATTTAACTTAACAATGAATGGCAGTGCATTAAAATTATATATTTATTTATATTGATAAAGACAGCTCATCATCTCTTAATAAAATGCTGCGTCAGACAAAAAAATACATGAACATAATTCTCTTTGCAATTGACATCTTTTATAAATCCAAGCAAACCAAGAGTCTTCATATGTGATGCCATTTCAATGTTAAAATATATACAATACTGTATCTATATGTGACAGTCAAAGTCTGTCAGGCGTTTTTATTATCACAGAGCCCATCAAAATGTCACATAACTCCCTCTGTCATAATTTTATCACATTAAGATGTTGATAGATAGATCGGAAAAAAAAAAGTTTCATGTGTCTTTTTTCTTCTCCTTTTCTCTCTGCAGGTTCTGCACAGACAGTTTGCAATGTTCAGGTGGGATTAATGAAAACAGTGTGATGTGATTTGCATAACTGAATTGCCTCTGTGATTTCTCCTTCCTTGCACACCTCCCCTTAGGTATTGAAACATTTTGAAACATTCTTTGAAACAAACTGTCAAACGGCTGTCTACTTACAAGGAATACAAAGAGCTCACCGAGCAACAGTCTGACATGCTGAAACTGAGGATACGCTTCTCTACCTCACAACAGAGCTTTTGCCTATAAGCTTAAAATCAAGCCAGACTAATGCATAATTAGAATTAGAAAGTGCACGCTTAATATAGTTCACAGGGTGCTTGTTTTAGCTGGAAGATGGATGGGTTTGGTGACAGATAAAACTTTTTTTTGTGTGTCACAGTTTTGTATTTGAGGATTGAATCCATGCATATAAGTAGTTTGCTTCTTGCAAATTTGGGGCATCTTGGGTGTAGGGTAATTGTAGCTTTAAATGCCCATCAATTGGCATCTACAGAAAATAAAATGTTTAAGGTTGATACTTTATACTTCTGCGTCAAGTGCACGCATATAAGTCTTTGCGTGGTCGCATAGCCCTCGCCATGGCTGACGTTGACGCTGACGTGCACCTCTTAAAAAATGTGACTACACGTCGCAATGACGCATAGTGCAAGGTCTTTAATTGGTAGGCTTGGTAGCTGTGACGAGTGTGGGCTGTGCTGAGAGCTGCAAGCCCGATGGAGCGAGTGTTTACAAGTGTTGAGTCCCGTGAAGAAGCTCTAGACGAAAACTTTTATTTTGTGGTTACTTCATGATTAAAGTTGATGCACATCCGCCGGCTCCTGCCTCTAAATGTTCGAGGTAGTGTTGAAAAAAAACAAAACACTCAAGAATAAACTCGATACAGAGGAATTCGATGTATTTTTATTTAATTAATTAAACAAACAATAATACAAAAGAAAAGTTATTTTATTTGAAGTAGTGAGTTTTTCTTTGTGTTGTTGTATATGTCTCACTTTGTTGTGGTTCTCTTCTCTGCCTCTATCCGCTGTCTTTCCGACAGGTTTCATTATGAGCGCACAAGTGCGGTGAATCAGGTGTTGACATGTGGAAGTTTGCCGGCATGTTGGTGAAGTCCATTTAAACTGGATTGGAAGATTGTTCAGAGAGTCTCCTCTCTCCCGGCTTGTTTTATTTATTTGTGAAAACTAATGTTGTATTTATGTTGTTTGCTTGGCGATGTTGTTGAATTTAATGCTGAATGTTGACTATTACTGAGATCAATGTACGAAGACGCATGTGATGACTGAGGAGGGTGCCTTTTTGTATTATTATTTTTTCTCATGTTTTGTGGTTAATAGGGAGGTAAGTGAATGTTTAATTTGTTTTAATTTAAGGTAAGAGGGTTTAAAACTTAGTTAGTTTTTTTGTTTGTTATTTTGGCTTCTTTAAATGTCAAATAAATTTGACTTTATATAATTTCTTTGGTCAATCATCTTCATTGTTGTTTTCTATTGAACAGGAGATGAGACTTTGGGCTCCTCATTAATTTTAGAGGTGCCCTATTTCATTCTATTTATTGTTATTGGTCTGACTTGCTTTGTGGAGCCGTGCAAAGTTTAAAAAAAACATAACAGGAACATAAAAACCTCACTGCCAGCTAGCATTTTAAAAGTTTTATTGCAGAGCAACACAAACAGCACACAGAAGTATTAATGCACGGCTACGTGGGTCACGCCAATCACTCTACGCAAAAGTACAAACCAGCCTTTAGCGTGTACTTGTGTTTAGCAACCTTCTAGAAGGAAAATTTGACTCAAAAGTTCTTGATTCTTTGCTCACCTCAGGCCATACAAGATGTTTACAACTTTCTTCTTCAGCTGAAGAGAAATAAATATTTTTTAATGGAAAATATTTGAAGACTTTTCTCTATCTGATGCAAGTGAACATTGCTCTGCTATTTTAATGCTCCACGTTTTTAATGGAGCTTAAGAGCAAAAAATAAATAAAAATGGCAAAATGGTCAGTCAGGCTTTGTGGAAAAATCTACAAACTTTTTTAACTACAAACAGTTTTTCTATCTACCTACCTTTTTGGACTTGCATATGTTACATGAAAGGTTGTAAATGATTTATGAACAAGGTGGACTAAGAGCTACACTGTTGCCGATTTTTGTAAATCACACCACTGTATTGACTGTATTTTACTGTAGGGCAGTTAAGCAGTATGTTACTGTATTTTAAAGTTGCATTCTGAAAATGACTATATTTACAGTAAAATATGCATACAATTCTGTATATATACAATTATTATTATTATTATTATTATTATTATTATTATTATTATTATTATTTGAGCAGATAGGAATTCAACTAATTTAATTGTGGTATGCTCCCGTTCACTGCTCTCCAACTTTATACAACTATGATGACATCTAGAGCTGAGAAACCTAGAAATGTAAAAAGGGTCTATAGGACAAAAAAGTCTTTCTTTCTTTCTGTCTGTCTTTCTTTCTTTCTTTGCTTATTTATTTATGTATTTATTTATTTATTTATTTATTTATTTATTTATTTATTTATTTAT
>CAIGQZ010000690.1:6087916-6099057 GCA_903798205.1 Danio tinwini | reverse complement strand
ATGATCAAATTTAAAGACCTGATAACACAGAGGATTAATGGTAAATAAATCTAAATATTATATAATTATTATTAATATTATTATATTTTTTAAATTAAAACGCATTATAAATGTAAATGTATAGCTGAATATAACTATGATAACACAAAAAAACACTTCTTTCTATTTATATCTATGGCTTCTTTTTTTTTTAGCTACACAACACTGACAGGCACTCAGATTCACTCCACTCTAAGGAGCACTTACAAGCAGCAGACCAAAAAAGCTGCAGCATTATAAAAAAAAGAAAAACTGAACTATATAGTTCTGTGGACTCTAATATACGTAATGTTATGGTTATCTTGTTGTAAATATCCTTTACCAGTCAGCAGTATTGTCTGTCTAAGCATCCAAGACAATCACACACACACTTAATGTACTGCAGCTCTGGGATGAACCCGAACCGTCGCTCCAATAAATCCTGCAGCTGAGCTCCTGTAAACTCTTTGTGTCTTGATTTAGAGCTATCAGGCTGTAAATCAAGTTAGACAGAGCTGCCAGTCCACAGGCACTCTTGCCTGTGTTTAATTACTACAGATTGACTCCCTCATCAGAGTCCGACATGTGCGAAAGAAAGACCACAAGCGACGGCACTGATTTAATATCATTCAGCATGATAGCTTTGTTGTGTCACCAGTATGTCTTTACACTGGAGGTCCTTGCCACGCAAAAAAAACAAAAAAAAAACAAAAAAAAAACAAATAGAAAACAGGCACAGCAACCACTCAACACTTAAAGCCTGACAGCACTTTAGTCAGACTTCAAACTACGTGTGACTGCAGCAAAATGACGATCTGCTCTGGTGAAGGCTGAGGTGAATATATTTCATCTTCTGAGATCTAACAGCAATGCTTTAGATTACAGCTTGCAAAAAACAGTGTACTGTAAGCAAACCACATTTACAGTGTACTTTTTTATTTTGTTAATCAGGGTTTTTCCTGTCTTAAATGATGCAGAGATGGTATTACAATCATAATTTTTTTTCCTACTTGAAACAAACACTTTCCTACTTTATATTAGGAATATGGTGGAATATGGGTAAGGTTATGGTGGTATGGGTAAGTTTAAGGTGTAAGGCATGGTCAAGTGTAATTATAAATGTAATTGGATAATTTAAATACAGATATAATTACATGCATAAGTAAATGTGAAAACAAGTGCTTGCACAATAAGGGTGTAGAATTAGCATGATTTAATCACCTCCAAAATAAAATAGACTATATAAAAATAAAATAAAAAAAAAAGACTCAAGACATAAGCAGATACATTTCAAAGTAAAGTGTCAGTCACTTGAAATCAAGTTTGCTACAAGTCCACCATAATAGTAACCAATAACGTGTAAATAATACACAGTTTTTTTCGATTTTGGCCTCCATGATGATTATGAAAAAACAACAATCGAGATAAAATGATTATTGTGTCATATGCCTCCCCCTTTCTAGAAATCTGCATTCATTCCTTGTCAAAGTAAAATCATGTAAATTTACCTTTGTACCAATGTTTTTTGTTGTTTTTTTTGTGTGAAATAGACCTCTGTAAGCTCAGAGAAAGAAAAGAACATGGACATGTAGCTTAAAGTGCATAAATGGCAATATTATACTTGCAAACATGTGTTCAGATGCAGCTGTAAGCGATTATGCACAAATAAGCCTTTATTAAGTCTTTGTTAAACTATTTTTTGTCAGACATTCCTTTAACTTTACATTTTAAATGTGTTTGTGATGAGGGTGGGGGGGTGGTTGGTGTTAAATTAGGTCCCCACCGATATCCAAAGCAAATCTACTCCCTTGCAACAAATTATTAATGTCAGTGTAAGTACATATTAGTTAAGGCCACTTAATATGAAGTGGAACCACAGACACATTTTGCAATATTTTCGCAATAGTATCAAGTAAAACATTATCCTAATTTAATAAGGCTAACACAACATGTGATTAAAGACATGACTAGTTCTTGAGCTTAACTTGCAATCTGTCTGTAAATGTGACTGCCAGTCTGATTTTTAGCAAAAAGTGAAGGTGGTACAACGTTTGTTGCAATGGGAAGAAAAAAAAAGTAATAATAGTATATCTAAATGGTAAGTACTTGTAAATATAAGATGAAAGTAGAAAACAAGCATCATTTACAGCCAGCATTACATCATTTAGAATTTAGCATGTACTGTATGCTTCTCACCTTATAAATTTGCACCAACTCTATATCCCCAACACCATAAAATCAAAGAGCATTTGATGATTTTCAGTTTGCATGGCATTGTGTACTGTACCATTATAGTGCAAATCATATGAAGACAGCTTTACAAGTTTACTAAAGGATGTCTCTAAATTTCATTTGCCTTAATAGTGGCAATACAAAAGTAAAACTTATTGGCATTTTTAGGCACACCATATCAAATTATTATAACTGGTACATCTGTTGTTGATTTTAATACTAATTTAACCTTTGGCCCTCATATAAGGAATACATTTATCTATTTATTTATTTTTATGTTTTCATAACAGAAACAATTGGAAAAACTCTATGTGAGCTCTTGTGACTACTGTAAATGTGATAATACTTTATTTTACATATTAATTAATGTAATGCATTACTTGCAAGGGCTTCTAAAACCACAGTAAGCTTTATTCAGTACAAAACTCAACCACTGGAATCCTTACAAGCACCAGGAAAAAAAGAGCACATCTCTTTTTTAAAACATAGTTTTAGAGTCAGGTTGTAGATAGATTTCAAAAATCTCAAGCTGACCTATAAAGCCTTGTGTAGTTTTGCTCCACATTATTACTTAATCCATTATTATCCATAATTAATCCATAATGGATTAACATTAACTGTTTATGCTCCTGAATTATGGTCTTTTTGTGGTTTTCCCTAGTTCATGTTCCAGGCCTATTTCTGTTTTACACCTAAACTTTGGAACTTCAGAACTTCAGGCAGGCTGATTTTTTTTTAAGTTTTCAAATCTGTTCTTAAAACTTATATTTTTACAACAGATTTATTATGTCCCTAAAGTATCATTATGTCCTTAAAGTATCATTAACATTATTAATATTAATATTAATAATTTATAAAATTTGATACGTCTTCCCAAAACTTCCCAGTGCTTATACTATATAAAAATATAACATAATTCCCAGATTCTCAATTCTACATAATAAATATAACATTTCAGACTGTAAATTAACATAGTTCATGCTACCACGGTTGTTCGCTCATACTTTTGATATTATTCCCCTATACGTACACATATATGTATTTTATAGGTAAAGTATTATCACACACAAACACATACGCTTATTTAAAAAAATGTTTAATTGTGTAAATTGTAATAATCACAAATAACTGTGGTGTAATTATGCAATAATCCATTTAACTTATTTGTCAAAGCTAGACTTCTCATGTTGAGCTAATGAATCAGTTATGACTCCCGGTCTGATTGTCTCAGAGCATTTTAACACATTCCAGTTGATCGCATGAGCTCAGCTGTTCATTTTAAGGGACAGTGGCTCAATGTTTTGAGGGAGGAATAACATTATCTGTCCATGTGCTTGGCTTCTGCTTATTGAGATTTATCATGCCCAGCACCCATAGCACTCCAAAGGCATCGCCCCATGCAGACAGATTGCAGAACAGCAAAAGCTCATTTGCATTTAAACACGGCATGATATAAAAAAAAAGTAAAACATGAAAGTATTTGAAAAACAGCAATGACCATATGAGATATTTACGCCTTTGTGAGATGTCAAAACATCAGTGAGCTTTGAAGGAAAAAAAAAAAAGCAGGTGCTTTGGTCTCTTGTGATTTCATTCTTTGTTAAAGTTTCAAAACGCGATCTAAGCCGATCTGTTCAAATATTAAAATCTCAAACACTTTCAAAGGTGCGCTTTAGGTGTATTTACAGTGTGTTGCTTGGTTTGAAAAAAGCCTTTGTTTCATTTTAGGAATGGAAAATGTGTTTATTTTTTTCCATAATAGAATGCAAGACTGCACTCAAGTAAAGTTGTTTGTCTTGCTTAGTCATTTTTGTTTATTTAGTAAAGATGTTACATTTACAGTAAACATGATGCATGATGTTAGAGAACATTTTAATTTCAAATATATATATATTTTTTACTTTTATATTTGAACTGTCTTGTAAAATTGTATAGTTCTCAACAACCCCAACAAGAAAACTATGTTTTGAAAAAGATATTACAAAAAAAAATAAAGAAGATGCTTTGAAATGTGCACTTAAGGTGTATTTACAGCTTAGTTTTCATTTCTGAAATAAAACAATGCTTAAAAATCTGTTTTATAATGGAGCACAAGACTGCACCCAAGAAAAGTCATTCATATTTTAGAGTTTGGGACTGAAGGACTGAATGAATGAATGAATGAATGAATGAATGAATGAATGAATGAATGAATGAATGAATCAATTAATGGATAAATGAATAGATAAATGATTGAATAAATGAATGGATAAGTGAATGGATGCATGGGTTTATCAATGGATTGGGTGATGGATGGATTAGTGCATTCATAGACAGATAGAAAAGGAGATTGAAATGAATTGGATTGATAAACAGAAAGAATGGGTATGGATAAATGAATGAAGAAACTAATGAATGAACAAACAAACATATGAACGAATGAACGATTTAATGAATTAACGAACGAACGAACAACCAAAAAATGAGCGAGGGTGTATTAAACTAATCAAAAGTAACAGTAAAGACTTTTAAAATGTAAATAGACCTTATGTAAAATTTTCAATAAATCATTCTATTAAACCTTCTATGTTTCAGAGAACCATATAACAAACTGATAATAATGATTGGGTTCCTTGAACACCAAATTAATATATTATCATATAAAATGGAAAACAATAGACAAAAAATTATAGTAATATTATTACAAAACCTACAACTGCAAAACAACCACACCATGAAAACTGTATATAAAAAAAGAAACTTTAGTCTAACGATTTCTCTCATTGCAAAAGTTTCAAAAAGTGATCCAAGCAGTTCTGTTTAAATATTAAACACTTTGAAGGCCGTGCTTTAGGTGTATTTACAGAAAAGTCATTGGTTTAAAAAAACTTTTGTTTCGTTTTACCAAAGAAAAACAGTTTAAAACAAAATATGTTTCATATAAAAGTGCAAGACAGCAGCCCAATGAGACTCATTTATCTTTTAGCAGCTCTTTGTCCTATTTAGTTAGAAAACGTATAACAATTTGCACACACCTACTGTAGTATGTGTCAAAAGCCAGTAATGTTAGATGAAGGCATTAAACAATAGATTTTTAAATAGAATGACATCTAACATTAAAAAAAAAATAAATAAAAGAAAGTGGGAAAAAAGAGTGTCTCTTTTATCACACTTTTGTGTCTGTCTATTTTATTTACAATGTTATTTTAAAGCCTGATAAAATAATAATAATAATAATAATAATAATAATAATAAAAAAAAAATAATAATAATAATAATAATAATATAATAATTATACAATTATACATACACACACAGTTAAAGTCAGATTTATTAGCTTCCCTTTTAATTTAGCCTCCCTTTTATTTTTTTCCTTCTTTTTATATTTCCCAAATGATGTTTAATAGAGCAAGGGAATTTCATGATAATATTTTTTCTTTCAGAAAAAGTCTTATTTGTTTTAATTCGGCTAGAACAAAAGCAGTTTTGAATTTTTAAGAACCATTTTAAGGCCAAAATTATTAGCCCCGCTATTTTTTTTTCCGATAGTCTACAAAACAAACCATCATTATACAAAAACTTGTCTAATTACCCTAACCTGCCTAGTTAACCTAATTAACCTAGTTAAGCCTTTAAATATCACTTTAAGCTGTATAGAAGTGTCTTGAAAAATATGTAGTAAAATATTAAAATATTATTTACTGTCATCATGGCAAAGATAAAATAAATCAGTTATTAGAAATGAGTTGTTAAAACTATTATGTCTAGAAATGTGTTGAAAAAAATCTCTCCCTTAAACAGAAATTGGGAAGAAAAATAAACAGGGGGGCTAATAATTCAGGGGGGCTAATTATTCTGACTTCAACTATATATAGAGGGATATATTAGTGCAAATATTTTTTTTCTTCTATTTTAACAGTGTAATAAAAATATACCCAAAGTCCCAATCTAATATATGTAAGAATTTTGAACCTGACTTCATCCAATGTTCAGATTTTGTGCTAGAGATGCATGCTAATTAGTGCATACTTAATTAAACAGTGCCTCATGTGCATACTAAAACATAGCAATTGTGATTTGCAAATCTTGCAATATCAAACAAATGTTTGCAAATCTTTTAGTTTATAACATTAAAACAGGACACGTCTTCAGGATAGTCTGAACATTTCGCAATTTAATGAAATATTTAAAGATGACCTTATCTTTTGAACATAAACAGAGTGTAAAAATAAAATAAATAAAAAATAGTAGTCTTACGATTTTTCTCTGTTAAAAATGTGATCAAAGCCATTCTGTTCAAATATTAAAATCTGAAAACTTTGAACAGGTTACTTTAGGTGGTGTGTTTACAGTCAAGTGCTTAGTAAAGAATCTTTGTTTCATTTTAACAAAGAAAAAAAAAACATGCAATATTAAACATATAAGCGAGTAAAATAAGGTATTGGACAGGTCAATGCTTTCTCTAAAAAAAACATATTTCTAAAGGTGCTCTTGACTTGAAATTTATCCCAGATGACATTACCAACCAAAGTAATCAATACAGACAATTAGTAAATTAGTTAAACAATTTAGTAAATTAGTTAAACAATTTAGTAAATTAGTTAAACAAATTAGTTTAGAAATGTATTCATGTTAAATTATTTTAAGAAGTTATGAGTAATAAAATGAAATAGCACTATGAAAAAGTATTAAACACATGAAGAAAGGGAGATGTAAAAAATGGAAAGTCCAGACACCCACTGAAATCTCTCAGTAGTTATTTAGCAACCCTATACCCTTCATCATTGTAAATGAATAATAGCTGCTTCAGTCCCAACACCTACATTACCAGATGATGGACATAAAACCATGGTGGAGATTTCTGCAAGATAATCTCCCAAACACTGCCAAAAAAAAAAAACTCTCAACTGGTTTCATAAAAATAAATAAAGTTGCTAAAATGAAAATTAATGAAAAAATAAATCACACCTGAGCAATGCATGCGGCTCCATTCTACATACAAGAGATGCCTTTAAGCTGTTGTTACAAAAAAACTTTTATTAAAAATATTAAATATATAATTTCAGTGGTTATAATACTTTATCCTTGTGTCATATCCTTGTTATTACACATAACTATTTTTAGATCAGATTACATTTGACATTTTTTGTGTGTTTAGATTGTATTTTTTGTGTGTTTAGATTATTAGATTTTTTTTTTATACCAAAGCAAAACTGGAAAAAAAAACTTACAACAACAACTTAAGATCACAGTAATGAGTACACCCAAATTTATATGCAGGGAGACTTATAAAATAAATTTTTAATAGATAGGAAAAATCAAGAGAATCATAAGAAATATGTAAAATTCTGTTAAAATTTTGTAGTATTTTTTTTTTTTGTAGCAATAACATATTTGACTGTTCCTAAAGATGTGATCAAACACTTATTTTAATGGATATAACTGTTTACTAAAACTGTTTTGTTTAAATGCATCAATAATAATCTATATTTATTGAGAAATTGGCCAGCAGACAGCTCTCTGCAACTATAACATGGTCACCCACTGAAGCTAAGCAGGGCTGTGCCCCGTCAGGACCTGGATGCAAGACCACATGACCTGCAGTCTATGTGGGTCCTAACGCCCTATATTGATGGGGACTCTATACTGCTCAGTCTTTTGGATGAGATGTTAAACTGAGGTCCTGACTCTCTGTGTCCTTCGAAAAAGAGTGGGGGATTAACCCCGGCATCCTAGCCAAATTTGCCCACTGGCCTCTGTCCATCATGTCTTCCTAACTATCCCCATATCATAATTGGCTTCATTGCTGTCTCCTCTCCACCAATCAGCTGGTGTGTGGTGTGCAGTCTAGCGCAATATGGCTGCCGTCATGTCATCCAGGTGGATGCTGCACACTGGTGGTGGATTAGGAGATCCCCCCAAAATGTGTAAAGGGCTTTGAAAGTGATATATAAATGTAAGGAATTATTATTATTAATAAATTAAGAAATTAATCATTCATTTTTAAAAGGGGGTGTACTGATTAATGCTGAACACTGTATGTGTGTACGTATGCATGTATGAAAATATATACATTAATTATTATTATTATTATTATTTCCTTTTTTGTATTTTTTTGTTTCATAAAGGAGTGCAAGACGGCATCACAGGAAAGTGATTTATCCTTTAGTCCCTCTTGTCCCATTTATTTAGAAAACATATTACATTTTCTTTAACACCCATCTTGTATCACATAAGCCAGTAGTGCTAGATGGAGACCACGACGAGGCATTAAACAATACAGTAGCTCGGGAAGTGCTTACTAGGCAAGCGGCAGGCATCCGAAGGCATGCAGGGTCCACAGGGCAGCTCTCTGGGGCCCACAATCTGTAGGAACAGTGTGTTTCCAGCTCCAGCTCAACAGCAGGTCTGCCTCACTCTTACATCTGACTGCCTGCAGCCAAATTTAATATAATGAACGCATAATGGCGCACACACCATCCTATAATGAAATCTTCTCTGCGTCTGTTTTGCAATGTAATACCGAGTTGACATTTTGTTGACATTCCAGATCAGGATTTCTGTACTTGAGTCCAAAGCAACACAAAGTTTGGATGCCATAAATATGTAATGATCCATACTATAAATAACATAAAAATAGCAAGCATCTTGGCCCGATATTGACATTTGCTAATAACCTCTGCCATCAAGTTTACTCTGGAGGGATGTCAACAGAAGCTTGCGCAATTTCTTTTGTGGTGAGGCAATGCAGGCAACAAAATGTATTTTAATTCTTTTTATGTCTGTCAGATTGTTGGGTTTTCATCTTTTTTAACATCCAAAATATACTTTTAAGTTTTTATTTTAAATTGCACTTCATCCATTTGTGTCTGCAGATTTCAATAATAATGCACTGTATCTTTTTAAAAGACAATGAGTTTTTGTTTCTCCTGCAACGAGCCATATATTTCACTAGAAATCTTAACTTACAGTTTTATTCATACCTTTCATTCATTTATTTTCTTTTCGACTTTTTTTCAACTTTCGTTTTTATGCAGCAGATGCCCTTCCAGCTGCAGCCTATCACTGGGAAACATCTACACTCATTCACACACACACACTACAGTCAATTTTAGCATACCCAATTCACCTTTACCACATGTCTTTGGACTGTGGGGGAAACCGGAGAACCCGGAGAACACAGGGAGAACATGCAAACTCTACACAGAAACGGCAACGACCATAGCCGAGGCTCGAACCAACAACCTTCTTGCTGTGAGGCGAACATGCTACCCACTGCACCACCGTGTAGCCCTACCTAAACCTATATTCAAAAACTTTAACATAGCTACAGTATATGTTCCTTCATACAGTAATATGACAGATTTTATATAACAGTATTCTAAGAGAGAAAGAGAGGGGAGAGAAAAAGAATATGTTTTCTGTTTGTTCACAGTACTAAAAATATAATAAAATATAAAAAAGTAATAAAAGAACATTCCCAAAACCCTCTGTCTAAAAAATTGGACTCTAATAACACAAGAGAAGGGGAAAAAAAAGTGACTTTGAAAACTGCCTTCACCCAACATTCAGATTTTGTCTTTAGGAATGTATACAAATGTGTGCATATGTAACTAAACATGCATCATTAGTGTATTTTAACATACCATTTCAGTAAATGTGTAATACACGTACACACAGGAATTGTGGGGCATTCCCCATAGATTTACATTGTTTTTATACTGTACAAACTGTATTGTCTATTGCCCTAGCCAGTGTTGGGGTAACATGTTATACTGTAAGTAATGTATAAGCAATAAGTAAAGGTTACATAACAATATTACTTTTCCAAAGTAACAAGTAAAGCGTAACATTTAAAAACAAGTTATATTATTTGAGTTGCATTTAAAAAATGTAACACGAGTTAGTTGTTACCTTGCTTTATTGCCTTTTAAAAAGTATCTAGCAGAATAAAAATGACCTTAGTCAGGTTGAATCACACACTTAATGAGAGAGCATGCTGCGAGGAAACAGAGAGTCAGTTTGCACTCATCATCATCATCAGGTCTCTTTTTGAGTTAGTGTACTGTTCTAGTAATGGAATAACTTAGGATATTTGTTTATTTTGAGAGGGCGTATCCGGTATGTTAGCACTTACTGAAAACGCAAACCGTTTCACAACAACTCGACTGTTTTACTTAGAAGATTAAAACGATTCATTCGTGAAGCACCCGTCATCACTACAGAAACAATGGCAGGCCGGAGGCTTAAATTTTTTTAATGGATTCTTGTTATTTTGAAATCGAAGACAATAAGTAGATTGTCGTTAAGTGTAGATTATGTTTAAGTAAAACAAAAAAAAAAAAAAAACTGGATGCAAATCACTACACATGCACACCACCTCCAGCTAAACAACAAATGATTGACATCTGTTCACGTTCTCCAGGTAAAACAATTGATTTGAATAAACAACAACAAAAAAAAAGGTTATTGCTTTTATTGTTGAGGATATGCAGCCACTGTCTACTTTACAAGTGACTACTGTTTTGTAATATAGTAATAAAAGTAATGCAAAAGTAACTCAAAAGTAATATAACGCATTACTTTCCATAAAAAGTAAGTAATGAAATAAGTTACTTTTTTTTAGGGGGGAGTAACTCAATATTGTAGTGCACTACTGTACATTTAAAAGTAACTTTCCCTGACACTAGCCATACCCCTTTTTAGTATAGTTTTACTTAAAAAAAATCTGTATCTTTTTATTCTGTATGATTTATAAGCCTTCTGAAAAAGCAGGACATCAGCAATGTCCTCATAGTTGACCGTCTCCTTGTAATACCTTTCATTATACACATTTGTGTCATATGTCACAAAAACATGCACACTCACAAACACACACACACACACACACACACACACACACACACACACAC
>CAIGQZ010000690.1:6045231-6075318 GCA_903798205.1 Danio tinwini | reverse complement strand
AATAATAATAATAATAATAATAATAATAATAATAATAATAATAATAAATGTATTTTTGGAATATATATAAAGATTCATTATCATATTCACTAACTATTTCGATTATACATTTTAGTTTAGAATGTAAACACAACTCAAACAAATCTTTTATTTTATTATTAAATATATTTAATTGATTGATTTACCCGTGATTTACAGAGGACATCCACTAAAAATCCATTCAGTACAACAAGAAAATCTTGCATATTTAGGACAAGAACCTTTTGATGACATAAAAAAAGACCAAAATAGTGAAGAATTATTAAATGTTGTCATTGATCATCAGACCACTAGATTTTACCCATTTGTCAGCAAGAAAAAAAAAATATTTTATATATTTACAGGGTCAGAATAAGTTATTATTATTATAATATTATTATTATTTACATAAATAAATGTGTTACACTGAAGGATGATGAAATATTATTCCACCCATATGTGGTGGAATATAATATAAAAGTTATTTTCACAAGATGTATACAGTATGAAACATATTAAAGTATACGTTTACTTTGAAAAATGTCAGTTAAAGATTATATATAAAAATATTATACATACTAGGGATGATGTAATAAAAATATAAAATGAGTAATCAATCACATGCAATATAGTTGTTCTTCTGGGCAATATTTGACAATATTTATCTGATGCAGAATCAAAAAGAACGAAAAAAAAAAAAGAATGAAAAAAACACTCAAAGCTTGTAAGTTTAAATGAACATGCAGAATATATTACTAACAGCCGACATGCACAAGAATTGCTGATTGGCTAAACGCAGCAGAAATCGCCTGGAGTTTGACACAACTTGAGAGAATCGATAGAGAGGGAGAAAAATTCAAGAGAGATATCAATCACTTCATGTTCTAAAAAATGTGTTCTCTTAGAAATCTAGGCACATCTGCCCTATACCCGGCGAGATTCAAAAATGAAGTAGAATTTGAATTATTGAAACGCGGGTGGATGAGAGCACAAACTGTGGACTCAAGGACATCCTCTCCCATATTTCATGATGTTTTTGAAATGCTGAATGTACCATGAAGCCTGATGCAAAGAAAATTTGTTTGACTGCAAGGCCTGCTAGGGCATATTCATACCAATCCAAATGGAGACGGGTTTGCGAGTAACATCAGCTTAGAATGACGAAGCTACTAACCTCAAATACACCCCTGCTCTGAATATAGAGGTCTTATGGTGTTTGATTCGACTAGAGTTTGTGCATATTCATGGCCCTGCCAGAGATCAGTCAAGTATGTCAGAGTTAGCTTGATCTGCCACAACTAAAGTGTGTATTCAAAAAGGATCCCCACAACCCCACCACCACCAAAGGGAGTGACCTCTAAAATCCCTGTCTGAGAAGAGGAAGAGCGAAAGATAAAAGAAAGACAGAGTTGAGTGAAAGGGGTGGGAAAAGGGTTCGGGGTGGTGCACAGAATACAGAATGGACCTATGATGATATTATGAGCCATATGGCCCATAAATATGTTGTATTTTGACAAGCTCCTCTTTGATGCTGACATCATTTCCAGCCTTGCTAAGCATCCCATTGACCTTCATCAGCGAGTGTTTCCTAGGAGAAGCGCATCCTTTAATGGTCCCTCCAAATGTTCTACCTCCTATTCATCATGGCAAATTCAGACATGATGGTCAAGATGTGGTCGCTAATGTTAAGTAATGCTGACATTTGTGTCACTTTTTTATAGCTAACTGGAGACAGAGCTTTGCACCAAATATGGGGCCAGCGGGTATACTGTAGGACTTGATTTGATATTCCAGATTCAGTACTTCAATTTCCGGTATCTGTTTGTCAGAAATGTCTCTGAGCTACTTTCTTAGATGTGCTTCACAATGGTAGGAAAAGCCATTAAAGATGATGGCTAATATTCGACAGCCAAAATAAATAAATAAATAAATATACATTATATATATATTTTTTTTTTTATTTATATTATTTTTTGTATTAAATGATTAGATGGATAAAGAACACTTGATTCAAGACCTCTCTAACTTGCTATCCCTAAAGTTTAAAAAATCATTCCTATTGTCTGTATCTATCAAAGGACACAGGATATCCTTAAGATGTACATAAATAACATATATCACTAAAGTGTGCACTGTTTATATAAAGAATTTGAAAGCTAAAGAGTAGTTTTTTGTTTTGTTTTGTTTTGTTCCCTACATTATATATTGAAAGAATATAAAACAAAGAAAGATCTGGTCCAAACCTGCCCTGGAAGGTTTTGAACTGCTCAAAGAAAGGGTCAATGTCAGTTTAAAAGGGTGGCTCACTGAGAATGTATTCTTTTAATACAGTATATCCCTGTCAAAAAATCTCTTTACAAATACAGCATGAATTGAATTTCTATAGTAGCTATAGCATTGACAGTACAAGGCACCCTCTGAATAGGATTTTATCACAGACGTTTCAAGGAGAATCTGATGCAAGGTTTCAAAACCTCCAACAAATATTTCTGCATATTTCAACATATACAGACGCAGAAGAAAAACTTTGGCAGGGCAAATTACAAACTAACCTAAATTATGTGTCATGCCATAATCTCACTTTGTAAGCAGGCTTATGTGTAATGCACCATGGCAGAGCGTTGCTTTAACTGCATTTTAAAATAAAGGCCTCATGGTGAAAATGGAGCATCAGCTATGTGTGGGTGTCACCCTAAATTACCATGTGCACAATGCATCTGAGTGGATATACTGTAATTTGTAAGAAATATGCAGAGGGGGATTTTCTTTAATAAGGACAAGAGCTCACAGTGGATGACATGATATTATGAAAAAAATCAAATAGAAAGACAAGATATGTGATTGAATGCTAGACAAAGGGGGGGAAATACTGATCATGTAGATGGTGTCCTATCTAGTTTCCTATCACTATGTACATGCTCAGTCTTGTTCGAATCCAGGCTTCTGGACACCCGCCAATTCCTGAACCAAGTCCTGTGCTTTCTAACCGTCGCGAGAAAATGGCTACGCTCCAGACTGGATGCATGGTCATTAAAAACATACTGTTGATAGGTAAAATGAATGGGGTTTCGGGCTATTAGTGAATATGCTTCTATTTAAGTCTCACGGTCCCACAGCTCTGTCTTCACCTTGATCTCTCTGACCTACAATCGCACAGCTCAGTCTTCCGCTCTGCAAAGAAAGACCAGTCGCCGCAGCGAGGCCACCTCTCCCTCCACCCCAATTTACATTTATGTCCCTTACCTGCTTTTATTTATTAGCTATTTTGCATTTGGCACATCTCCTCTGGAACCATAGACTAGAATACTAGTATTCAAATGAACCTTCATCTCATTAATGCCTGCAATTTCCCTCAGAGATAACTTATAATGTTTTCTTTGGACTGAGTTTGAAATTCTATTTAAAAATAATCAGCCTTTTCCTACTACGTTACAAGTTTTAGCTCTAATGAGTTCTATCAACCATTTCTGTGGGAAACAATTGTTTCAGCAGTGTGCATCTGTTCAGCTGTGCCAGTAGAACGCAACCCTATCTTGTTTGGTTTTCTGTCAAGCATGCTTGGCTTTGGCATGTCAATCAAGAACAAACATAGCTGTAATCTCAAGCTAGCAGTCTTGGTTTTAGTACACACAAAAAGTTGTTTTGCTAATAATTGCTCTTTAGAATTGAATGTCTGATTGGGAAGAGAAGAAGAAGAAAAAAAAAACATCCTATTATCAACCCTATCCAAGATCTTGCTATTTGTCATCGTCTTCCTAATACGTACAATGTTCATTCAGTTGATAAACTGTGGGATTTTTCCTACATGTCTTCTTCAGTCAAATGTGAAATGCTTTTTTTTGCTAATATCAACACACAACCACAGAACCAACAACCTCGCACTTTTTTAAGTTTAAGATTTTCATTTGCATACTGCATCCAGACATGCATGCACATTTGAGCCCTTGGTGAAGCTCAGCACATGCGGCTGCCACCCTCCATTCCACATCTTTCTAACAGAAGGACAGTACAAATGGGAGCTGGAGCAGCGAGTGGTTTAAGAAAGGAAGTTGTGAATTACCTGTCTGGTGTGGATTTGTCCAGGTGCCTTGAAGCCCCCTTGACAGCTGCACTCTGAAACGCTGTAGGGGTCGGAGCTGCTGGAGGAACATTTGGAAAGTGAGTCACAGCCCACCACGAATGTGTTGTCCAGTGGGAGTTCCTGAATGACATGATGCTTCTTGGGAGCCACAGGGGTCTCTGGTTTGATCTGGAATGTTGGCTGAGGTGAAGCCGACTTGTAGTGCTTGGCTAAGTCAGGACTGTCAGGTTTGAAGGTAGTTGGTGTGGTAGCCCAATTGTACTTTCCCATTGTCTGCTCCTCAAGTTCAACAGGTAGGTCTAAGGTGCCATTGACGTGTTCATGAGTAGGGTCATCTGACTTGGTTTCCTCTATGGTAACAAAATTCAACAGTAAACTTTTTGGAGACCTCTTCTTCTTCTTCTTTTTCTTTTTAATCTGCCGACCGTCCTGGTTGGGTGAAACCCACTCACCACTCTGCTTGCTTTTCTGAACAACTTTGTGTCTCGGCGTCTGTCGACAGCGTACCAAAGCAGTTACAAAGATTACCAGGATAACAGTCATAGTCCCAGCAATTATGGCAATAACGACAATTACATAGCCATTAGTCTGGGGTGTCACATCATTGTCCCCAATGTTCCGCTCCAAAGGAGTCTCTAAACTTTTGCGTAGTTGCTCCTGAATGAACGTGGCATTTGAGACTGTATCATTTACAAACAAATGGACAAGGGCAATTGCATGTAAGGACTCTGGCTGCCCCAAGTCCTTGACCTTCACCACCAGTCTATGGAGACCTTGGTCTGCTGCTACAATCTTCTCCTGCAGAGTAATGTTACCTGTTGTTTTGTCAATGGTAAACAGTCCTCTCTGCGACCCTCCAATAATACTATACTGGAGCTCAGCATTCATCCCAGTATCATTATCTATGGCAAACACTCTGGTCACCACAGATCCAGGGCTGGTGTTTGAAGGTACTAGATCATAGGAGTAGTTTGAGGAAGGGATGACAAACACTGGTCGATTGTCGTTCACATCAACAACATTTATGGTGACCTTGGCATATGAGGTGGTTTGCATTAGACCTGCATCCACAGCCTTGACAACAAATGTGTAGGAGCTCTGTTGCTCCCTGTCGAAGGTAATGTTTGGCTTGATCACCCCAGTTTTGGGGTCAATGATGAAATTGTCCTTCCCATTAATGATTGAGAGGGTGACGACTGCATTGTCACCAGCATCTGCATCTGTGACAGTGATCAAACCCACTGTCCCATACAAAGGAAGGTTCTCAGGCACATAGAAGTTGTATTCAGGATGGGTAAAGGCTGGACTGTTATCATTTTGGTCTTGGACTATTAGCTTTACAGTGACGTTGCTTTGAAGAGGTGTAGTACCGTTATCCCTTGCAATGACTGTGAATGAATACTTCTCCTGCTTCTCTCTATCTAGTCTTTTGACAACAGAAAGAATTCCAGATCGAGAATCTATGTTAAACCCATCAGGAGCATCTGGGCCAAGACTATAAATAATAAGAGCATTAGAACCACTATCAGCATCTGTTGCACTGATTTTTATCAACTGTGTGCCTGGGTCATTGTTTTCCGGGATGGACAGTTGGATTTCAGGCTGAGGGAAAACAGGAACATTGTCATTTTCATCCTTGATTTTAATCAGCACCATTGCAGAAGTGTTTAAAGGGGGTTTCCCAGAGTCAGATGCAACTATCCGAATGGCATACTCTCGAGTGGTCTCATAATCTAAGGGTGCAGCAGTTTCAAGTAAAAACTGATCATTGAAGACCGGCTTCAGTCTAAAAGGTACATCATGATCAGTGTAACATGTCACTTTACCGTTCAGATCTGAATCTCTGTCTGTCACAGTAATGAGGGCTATTTTTGTGTTAAGAGGGGCATTTTCAGACAACAGCACAGTGCCATTTACAAGATTCATTATATAACGGGTATCTATAGAGGGAACATTGTCATTAATGTCTGTCACGTTGACTATCACGGTAGCCCTTGAAGGTGTAGAGCTTCCATCACTGGCTAGAACTATAAGCTTGTGCACTGGGTTGACTTCCCTGTCCAGCGGCTGCTTGACTGTAATCAGTCCAGTTGTGCTGTCAATACCAAAATGTCGTTTAGTGGCAGGGGATATTTGGTTGCTGAAGGAGAAGTGAATTTGAGCATTTGATCCCAGATCAGCATCTGTGGCATGAAGGTGAGTGACAGACGTTCCCATTGGGGCATTCTCTGGAACGTTTACCTCCACCTCACTGTCCTTGAACACTGGCCGATTGTCATTCACATCTGAGACGGTCACTTGAAGAATGGCTGTGCTGGACTTTGGAGGGTTGCCACCATCTTCTACTTTAATTTTCATCACAAAGGTGTCCTTCGTCTCTCGATCAAGGCTCTGCTGGACTATGAGTTGGGGCCATTTGTCTCCTTCAGGCGTTTCGATGATGTCCAAGCCAAATTCACTCACACTCTGGAAAACACACATGAAAAAGAATGTAAACTCTTTGTAGTATATTTGAGCAAGAACATCATCATTATCTAAACATCAGCAAGGAAGACACCTCCAATTGATGTTAACGTTAAAACGAAAAGTGGCATAGTACTTTTTATGTACTCATTATGTATATTGTTGTTTTTATCTTTGCACATGTTACTATTTTTCCTGCTTTCCTATTTATGTGAGAATACATGTTATGATAATCCATCAGACACATTTCACAAACACATGTAAGAAACAAGCCAGTCATTTATTCTGGCTTTCAACAGATGTTGGTTTTAGCTCCCGCATTAAACCTTGGGGTTAAAGTTGTTTAATCCTATGAGAAAATGCACAAGGTCTTCAAAATATTTACTCGAAAAGCCTGGCTGGGGGATATGATCCTATAAAGCAAACATTGGATCCCTATAGTGTAAACAGTTCCATCAAGCACCTGAAAACTAAAACATGTCTTATAAATGATGCAGTGAAAACAGATTCCACATAAAGTAAATATGTCTAAGATGTGGTAAACAATCTAAAAAGTTTTGTTAGAGATGACATTACCTTGTGCCATTCCATATTTACTTGGGTCTGAAATATTACAGAGTATATTTTATGAAAATATATATTTTGCCCTGACCATTGCTGACTCCTTAATAAGCAAGCTTAGTGTATATTTTCTAAAAGTAAACCATTTGCCAGTCTCACAGAAAATCGCTAATTTAGCATTCAAAAACAACATTTCCTACCAACTAATACAAGTAACAAAGCCACACTGCTTCTCATAGCCGTACAATAATGAAACAGTGAGTTCTAGCATTATTCTCTGGTGTACTCTGCTTTGCTGCACACAACTTATTGTTTTATCCAACAACCAAGGCTCTGATTTAGTATAGGAAAGACAGCTTTTGTAGTTTCAAGTTCATATGTGAGGAAAGCAGCTGAACAGGAGTCAAAAGAGATAAGATCCTATTTTAATCATATTGCAAGACCATCGCAGATTAAAGCAAAGGAAAAACCCAGAAAAAAAGCTAAATCTAGGCACAGCGAAGCCTGAGGAAAATCAAAACAAATACATATGCAAGCCTCATGAGAAACCAGCTTTGACTGTTTAAAATAATTACCTTCCTACAAAAATTAGCCCTAATATTTATGATTACAGATCAGGCTACATACTAGTACAAACATAGCACACTTTCTATATTTCCGTGGTTAGTAAGCGAGGAAGACAGGGGAACAGTGCCTGAATGAGAGTCAAGCACATTTGTGAAACAAAGAGGCTCTTTGAAGCTCTTTCAGTCAAAAACATTTTCATGCTAGAACAAGAAAAAGCAACTTCCTTAAGAGATAAGCTTCCTGCCGCACATAAAGCTGGGAAAGATTACTCTGTCTAGGCACATATTTCAAATGTGATTATGATACGTATATGCATTTCCCATGCCATGGGTAATCTTGAATCATTTAGTCTGGCTCTAACAATACACTTTTTATTGGCACCCTGCATGCAGCCGCATAATAACTACACTAGCAAACAACAATTTAAATATTGGGTTGACAGAGTAAGCTTTGTACATACTAAAATCATGCAACATCCCCCTTTGGTAGTTCTTGGCACACTTTTGTGACCATCTGTGGTCTACTGTCAGTGCTACCAACACATGCAAAAACACATATCAATACTCATCCAAGTACATAATTAGCATTAAACACAGAAAGGTTATGAAAGTAACAGTTTGGATGCCTGCATATATTAGCACATGCAAAGCAGCTCTCCTTCCTTATATAGGCAATGCAATTCAACAAAACTGACTGCTGTAGTTTTATATGAGAATCAGCAGAAAAATCTGTGAGAAACAAATCTGTTTGGTGTGCTTCTGGTTATAATAAAGGTGGGTTACAATTTGTCAGTTATAAATGTATGCGTGTTAGCTGGACGACCTCTTTTTTTTTTTTTTTTGGTCTTATAAAGGATGATAAGATAAGACATGTTTTATCTAATGAGACTGTTTTTAAAATGGCTAGCAATAAGGGGATCAATCATAATTTTGCAAGCCATAAAAATGAGGCTGGGGAATTCTGATTATCTTCAAACAGACTCGGGTAAAGTCAAAAGAACATGAATCACAGGCCCAAGGGATGTGACAAATGTCTGAAATTAATACAGGTAGTGCATAAGAATCTACATATTCATACCAACTGACCCATAGAGCATTACGAGAGACACATGGGATGAATCGCTTCCATTAGTGTAAAAGACTGACAAGGAATGATACTGTATGTGAAACAATGCTTAAAATCTCGCTTAAATTGAACCCAGTTGTCTAGTGCAATAAAGAAATATATGCAAAAGAAGCTAATGTCAGTTATAAATAACCCAAAGAGAACAGTATCTTAACGGTAGAATATTAAGCATCAGTGAGCTTCATTTTGCATAGTTCAACCCTAGAGTTTATTTCAGCTTTGCAGACTGGCAAAGTATCTGCTGTATGAATCAATGAGATGACCTTCTACAGCAACAACTCAGAATGAACTCAGTATCAACAACTGGGAAACTGAATATTTTACTTCCTTGCAACGTTGCACTGCATTAGAACAGTATAAATGCAAGAATATAAAAACAACACTAAATTAATGTAAAAAAAAATGAATACTACTACTTATAATAGTAATAATTTTTATAACAACAACAACAACAACAACAACAATAATAACAACAGTAATAATAATAATGATATTAATGATACTAATGATAATGATTATATCAATAATAATAATAATGATGATGATAATAGTTATTATTATAATTATTATAATTTGTATATATATTTTATTAATTTCAGTAGTAGTAATGGTATACAAGTAGTCATATTTGCATTTGCACTTGTATTTTATATTTACCGCCTACTATAATTAGATGTACACCATTTGACTAAAATCAAACACAAGCAAGGCATCCTTGGTCACACTTTGGCTGAGGAATCAGCCAAACATTAGGCACAAATGAAACCTGGAATCATTTGACAGTCAGCAATGCAATTAGAAACTGCTACTTTTCCCCAGTGTCCACTACTGTCCAAAACACTAACAGAAATCAGTTTACCTTATCCACTCATCCTTAAAGCTGATGCACTTTTACTCTGACTGATTCTCAAGGGAGTACAATTAAACGGGCATCTATACTCTCTCAAGCTAATTGTTATAATCATTACTATTTATTTCATAAACGACAATTGTTTCCTGGGAAACAAACCTTTTGTGAGAAGTGTCAGAACCCTTCAGCTCAACTCGAGGCACAACAATTACTTTGTTCAAAGCGGATGATATCTTTCTCGAAAATCATTCGTAAGCCTTTGTGTTGTAATATTCATGGAAACTCTTTATGACATGTTACTTGTCAGCCCTTGATCATTAATGCATCATTCGGCTGGCTCTTCTCATTGTCTTGAAGTGAAATAACTGCAGAAGTGAGAACTTAAAAAATAAAATAAAATCACATTTTCTATAAATTATTTACGCTGAGCTAGTTTCTCTTCCACTTCAAATCAGAATCAGACACGGATGAAAACCAAAATGCTCATGAATTATTGAAATGAAATGATAACAACTTTTAGCGCTGACCTTGACTCCCCAAATAAGCAATCCAATGGAGTCTTGCTGTAATAAAAGCGCTTTCAAAACATCCCTTCTTAAGTTTCAATCTTAAAATGACAACGCTGAAGGTCCCGGGCGATTAAAAACACACAAATGGCTTCAAAAAAGAGAAACAGCTTTCTTAATGTGAGGTTAGAGTGCTTAAACGGAAGGGTAAAAATAACAATGAGTTGGGTGGAACCCACAACAGAAAAGTCAATATCCTCATCCCATGAGCCTGATCTGATCCACATGCCTCCAGATAGGACTTGTAAAGAGGTTCTCTTTAAGTGATAAAATCTCTTCTAATGGAAAGCACTCCTCCAGCCATGCATGGTATTACTTTCTGTAGGCTGACCTTGATAGTGTCCAGAGGTGCTTCTGTGCATCGTTCCAGGTGACATGGCAACACTAATGCTGATGGAACAATTAATATGGCAGCGCAATTAAAACAGGGGTAGGCAATAACGGCCCTCTGTGTCATAAGCGAGGGCTTCCTCCTTAGGGGACATGACTGGAATGAATAAAGAGCAGAAGAGGGATTGCTATCAGAGCTCTTTCAAAGCTATGTGCGCAGCAGCTGTGCCCCACAATGCTAATCGTGCAGCTCCATGCTGACGGTGAGCCGGTCTAAACCATTACTGTGTGGGAGCTTCAGAGATTCGTACTCTCACAGGACCATGCAAACACAGTCCAAGAGGTGGATTCACGGCCAGATGCCGCTCGTAGGATGCTTTCAACAACCTCTGAGGATGAAACATATCCTCCCGTTCCATTTCTGTTTACTCAGATCTACCCTCACCAAACTTGTATGCATGATTCATAAAAGAAACACTACAGTTACAGACGAAGAACAAATAAAATCATCCGAAAAGCAACAGAGGCTTTACATATTTACTGTAATTTTATGAGGCATCGCACTGGTCATTTTCCAAGCACGGGCAAACGACAAAGCCACAGCAGGCTTGGCAGAGAGAGAAAAAGAGGGAGAGAGAGAGAGAGAGAGAGAGAGAGAGAGAGAGAGAGAGAGAGAGAGAGAGAGAATGAGAGAGACTCTTTAAAAATGCAAATTGGTAACTTAATCAGACATGAAAAGCAAGGATTCTGCTAATTCTCAAAAGAAAAGGTACAAATTACTCTTTCACACTTTAATAACAGTCTTGGGCTCTTTGTTTCACACTGTATTTGAATTTCACACTGTATTTGAATTTTAATTAAAATAAAGGACGACCTTTCTAGGGAATACGAGTTCATTCACTGAACTATGCTATGTCGGAATCTTCTGCGTTGTGACTGACAGCCCAGATGAAGAGCGTGCTTAGTGTCTTTTTAACACTTCTGGGATAACCGGCCCCTTTGACTCTCCATAAAATGCTAAATTAAACACACATGCAACATATCTGCTACTTTATACGATTTAATAGTTTGCATACCATTATCCTACTTTCCAGTCTAAGCAGACTACATTAAGCCTCTGAGAATATTACGCTAGTTGCTCAGAGGACATCAATTAAGAGAAAGAACCATTTCCCACATTGTTCATATCTATCTTGTTGCAATTACCTACTTACCTTAAACAAAACACAGGGAATTACTTTTAAAACCTTGAGCCAAACATGTCTATTGCTTTTTTTTTTCCGGACATTAAGGGCTGATTAAATGGTGGTGTCATATCATAAATCACAGCTGAACGTTGAACTCACCTTGACAAGCTCGTAGTGCTGAATCCCATTGATTCCAATATCAGGGTCAAATGCAGAAGGGACTGGGTAGCGGCTATTGATGGCTGTGTTTTCTGGAATGGAGATGTTGATAACTGTCGACTGAAAGAGCGGGGCATTGTCGTTGATGTCTTCGATGAGAAAGCGGATCTTGACCAGTCGGAAAATCTCATCAGGTAGTACAGCAACCTCAATCTCATAATAGCAGCGCTTCTCGTTGAAGACTCCTGAACAGAGTTTCTCGCGGTCGATGCGGTTGGCTGTGGTGAGAATTTCTCCTGTGCTGGCTTCTACCTTGACTAAAGGCACATCACCTGTCTTGTAGACAGGTTTAAACTGCAGTGCAGAAGACAGTTTAATGTCTGGATCCAGGTTCAAGTTTAGGTCTTTACGCAGGTTTCCGATGCGCACATTCTCCGGCTGCTCCTCTTTTACGGTGTAGTCCTTTTCTTGAGCCCGGCACATCAAGAACAAGCAGGTGAATAAAACCACCAGAACATGGGCCTCACTTGCCAAGTCCATACTCAGAGTAGGTGCTGCACTTTCTTCAAAGATCTGCTAGAGGAAGATGAAAAGAGAAAGCTGGTCAAATTCTCAACTCTAAAACACAGTTTTGCTACAAATAGCTTTTTGATGCTTTGGGACATTAACATCTGAACAAGCAAATGATGTATCTGGGGGAGCATTTTAGATGTTTCAATAAATTAAACATAGTTCAGCCACATACTGTCCATTTTCTTACTCTCATGTGCTTCCAAACCTACTGTGTACTGTACAGCTTGCAACACAGAAAAAAAAATTATGTTTCTCTTTTCCATACAGTTACAAAATAAAAATAAAAATCCTGGATCTTTTCAAATTAATGTAAATGATCTGTTAATGGATGCAACTGGTTCTCAAGTCAACTCAATCAGGCATAGCAGTGAACAGCTGACTGAGGAATACAGAACATATTACTTTTATGATTCTTTAAAGTCATTCTACTATATGTTTTTACTAAATACTAAAAATAAGCTGTTTTGTTTGTCTTTCTTTCAAGAACAAACATCTAAAAACAAGACACAAGAAATCTCATTCATAGAAATCTCAAACGAGTGAGGTTGTTGTGTAAACTGAGAAAATGAGAAGGAAAAAAACTATTTGCCAAAGGGGTAAGAAAGACAACTGCACAGAAAAGAGAAAATTTTCTCCTTTTTGTATTCCAAATAAGAATGAAAGATCATACAGATTTGGAATGACATAAGCAGTAAATGATGGCTTAAATTGAAGAATAGACTATCCCTATAACTATTGTTGCCATTCATTTGTCGTTTACAATGCTTAACAATATGAACGACTGTTTAAAAGGTAAAATGCTACCAAATACAACATGCAATCGTATTAGAGAGGCCCGGCAGATTTCAGACTGCAGATAATGGACTATTGTACATCCTTGGCAACACTCAACAGAACTGCAGTGCATAATATCAGATTACAGTATGTTGATATTTTGAGCAGCCAAGATGTAACTGTAGGGTAAGTGCGAGTTTTATGATTTAAAGTTGAAGAATAAGAGTCCCAAATGACAGTCAATATCCCTCAGAAGAATAGGACAAAGCCATAATTCAAAGCACCAAGACATGATTTATGAATCAGCATTTCAGTGTTTGTTGCCAACTTGCTCGATGGCCACACAAATCCTGTCAGGGCATTATATAAATAAAAGTAGCCAGGGGGCTGAGGCTTTCACAATGTGCCAACAACTCAACTAGGTCACAGAGAACTGGTGGGGGAGATGCCTAACACTTCTAGACTCTGGGTTTTGTTAGTTTACGGAGTTGTCCATGCAGTGCTATTTCTGTTTGAATATACTGTAGTACTCCTTATTATAGCCACATAATATAGTATATTATAGCCCGAAATATAGTATATTACTATAGTAAGAAAGAAACATGTAAGAAAAATAAGATATTCAGGAAATACTGCTAACAATGAGTCTCCATTCGTCAAGTCATTAATGTGTAATTTGTATGTGCCAAAAGGATGTTTGTTTAAAAACAAAGCTGAACGCAGCGAATGCATCGTGTACCTTGAAGATCTGCTTCAGACATCAAAAATTTATCACAAAGGCTGATTTCTTAAAACACACAGAGAGTTGAAGGCCCCATTTTTTTTTTAGCCGCTCAAGTCTCGGCTGTCAGCGAGATGTTCTGTTTTCACAGTGAACACTCTGGCTGGACTGTAGGGACTCATTAAAGGTTTGTTGGGCAGACGAGCAGCACTCACAGTATTTACATGACATTGATCAATGGCCAGCTTACTATCTGCAAATATTCTCAGACTGTTATGTTGTTTTTTTGAAGAAAGTTGTGAAAAATGATTCAGTTTGCTTTTGAAGATTGCACCATTTTAGAGTCGGTGAGAGCAAACCAATTACTATTCACCTACTATACTCTGATAAGCCCGAAAGAGTCCAAGGCTGTATCCAACATTGCATAATGAAGAGGACTTACTGGCTAAGGAGTGCATTGCAGAGCAGCGCATAAAAGATGAAAAGATGATCTACATCTAAATAACCGCAACTGACATAAAAGTGTGACGTGGACAGGCCTTTAAAAGGGTGATGGGTCTCCAGTTCTGCACATTCTCTTGCATCTAGATAATCAGTTTACTGTCAACAATAACAAATGGCATGATCGTGAGTGGAGCACGAATGCTGATGAACCTGTACAACCCAAAATAGCACTAAACAGTGTAGACAGTATAAGCTCGAGCTCTCTGTAAGTGATGTCTGGCATTTTGTATGGAGCTCTGCTATCCAGGGACATGGTGCTGGGATTAGACAATTCCACGCGGGAGCCTACATGTCACTCCTCCCCATATTTAGGACAGTTTATGTTGTTGCGAAAACTCAGAGCCATTTTCAGATTTACTCCAGGGAACGATTCTTTCAAAACTATACTCTGGGTGGATTTGCAAAGCTTTGAGTTTCAACTTTCCCAATCTTTGGAAACTTGCAGCTCATGAGCGAATAGAGAGAATTAGCTGGGAAAATTGCGCTCGAGGGTATCGGGTAGACTTTCTCCCTGCTTGCACAGAGTTCCAGTGATCTATTCTGAGCAGCGGACCATGCATTGCAGGGAGTATGCAAAAGCTGTCCTTCCCTCCAGAGCCTGGAGTGAACAGCACACAGACTTTGGAGGCGCTTTACGTGACAATGTGATGGACATGCCTGCCTGTTTTTTGATTTTGAGCTGAGCTGTCAAGGAAGAAAATAATTTTACATGTCAACCGCAAGTTCATGTTGAACTCCTGTCTATATGAATCAGCAGGAACAGAGTGCTGCAGAGGTGTAAAAATCAATACAGCTCACCTACCAAACGGGCATCAGATTAAAACGATCAAATTTAATAAGAACGGTAATTAAAGCAAAATGACATTTCATATAATGATTAAAGCCGCTTATGGAAGTTAAACTGGGACAGCTGCCTGAAGCATGTCACTTAACTTGTTCTTATCAGCAGCATCGCTCTCTTTATCGGTTTTTAAAGAAAGCGTGTGTGATGCCTTGACATTTCAATGTCTTGTTTGAGTTTGCCCTCCACCTTTGCCTTCAGCAGCTTGAGACCCATAGCCCTCCTGCCAGCTGTTCGCCAGTCTACCTGCTGTCCTTCTTGTGTAGTGCGTAAGTCAGCCTTTTCATCACGAGAAAACATGTTTTTAATCTTTTATTTATGAAGTCATTCTTTTATATCAAATATGTGGTAATGCAAATCATCTGGTATTATTATTGTTATTATTATTAAATCTGTTTATCACCTGTTGTTTTGCAACATTAACATTGTATTAATTTATGTGTTAATTAATCATTCCTACAGTAGGTACCTGAATACTCTATTCTGACCTGTCATATAAAAGGTAGGATCCTACTGAAATGCAGACTGGCTTTGAGTAGCTTTGATGCAGACTACACTGATCCAAAGGACCAATGATCAATTGAATGATCAATAGGGAGGTATTAACATACCAAACAGGCTGCCAGTCGCAATGGATAAACAGATGTAGCGAACGCAATGGAGTCGATTTATGTCTGTCAGCAAAGATTATGCATCCAAACAGTCATGTCTGCCATTTTTCAATTTATCAAAGTTTTCATCCGGTCAGATGACAAAATTACTTACGGCTAACTTCGGCTGAGAAGGAACTAAGACAGATTTTGTTAATGTAAAATGGTGCGTCGTGAATCATGGTTGAGATTTTGCTAATTTGAATCATAAATAATCATAATAAAACTTGATTTAATTCCTTAAACCAGCATCAGGCAATTTATTATGGGCACTTTCTGTGGAACAACATGTCAGTTGTTGATATATCATTCTCCCAAATTGATTTTATATGGACAAACATTGCAAAGTGTATAACATGCCAATGAAACTCTAAATCTAAATGGCTGTTTTTTGGCCTGTAATACAATGTTCATTTTTACTCTTACTTAATGATTTATTTTTCTTCAGACACATAATAATAATAAAAATAATAACAATAATGTATTATGTCTATAACTTATAAATGACAGGGATAGGAAGCTAGATTTTACAAATCTAAAATGTAACAAATAATACAGAGTTGAAGATGACATTGTTATTTAAACACTCATGTTCTCATGATTGATTTTGTCATGTCAACAATTTAGAGTATATGTCGTACATTTAAACATTATTTTTTCAGACCCATATAAAAAAAATATCTAATTCTAATTCTAATTCAGTTAATTGTTGGCTAATTAAATGACTGTGACCTTTAAAATGAAAAGTAAATAAATGTAATTAAATTAATTAACAGCAATACATTATTATCTGTATACTGAAGACTTATTGTTCTATCATCAATCCATGGTATACAACAAACAAATATTGAAATAAATAACCATTAGAGGGCACTGCAGTGATCAGTCTGGTCATAAAAATGAAATTAAAAATTAAAATATAATATACAATTAACAACTATTCATATTTTTAGTAACATATCTGAGACAAACGTATTCTTATTATACTTTTTAGATAATGCAAGGCCAATGTGTATAGTATGGTAGGGCATTGTTTCAACCACCCTGACCAGGAGATTCAGGTTTCGGTAATGGTAGCATTACCCGTCATTCCATGTATTTTTTTTTCTGCCAGTATTAATTAATTTATTATAAATTGTGTGTTGAAAATAAACATTGCTAACATACAGAGTTGCTAGGTTAGTTCTTCCTTTAAAATAGCTATTTGTTTGTTTGTTTGATTTTTTGTTGTTGTTTTATTAGGTTTGAATTCACCAGGTGGTTATACTTAGCTATTAGAACCATAAAAATGCATTTTAGTAAATAAAGTAAATAAATAAGTCACAACTGTTTTGTGACTTTATGTCAGATGACATCATCATTCTTTCAGCGGCAGACAAAAAAGAAAAAAAAATCCCATCTTTTAATTCATATATTTATATATGCCACAACTCTATTTAATTTCACATATAGTTCACAATTACTATATATTAAACACTACAACTACATTTAAAAACAAAATTAAACAAATATTTTATGAAGTAATGGATGTTCGCAGCATATTATATAGCAACATTGCTTTTTAATATCTACACTTCATAGAGAGATGAGATAACAGATTAAAAACAATAATACTAATGATGAATGCAAATCAGATAAAAAATACTATAAACAATGAGCTGTAAAAAAAAAGAAAGGCCTATTGAATTTCTCCACATCCGAGTGTTGCTCAACCAGAGATGACTGTAAAATGAAAACCAGTTGCATCATTTTGCCTTCAAGCTAGAAACAATGTGGAACTCTTGTACCCTATGAAAATCTAAATTAGAAAGTAATCAGATTTGACACTCATACCTGTCGTCAAAGGTCGTTTGTTGCATAACTTAGCGAGAAAATGTGAACAAAGCAAATAGACTACAGCTATTCGCTCCGAAGTATGCCTAAATCTGAAAACTTTCCTTAAAAAAATTACCATGGTAACAAAAGTATTTTTCAGAAAAATATCATAATTACCAGTTATTTTGGTGGTAATAACTTGCAAACAGTGAAAAGACTTTGAACATGTTATAATGCATCAGTGAATAGCAAAGTAGGCTAACAAAACTTTTACATAAATAACAATAAATGCAGTATTTACACTTTACATTATAAAGGTTCCAAACACAGCTGAATGGTTTAACTAGTTCTAATAAGAGAACATTTTAAACTCCACAATACGGTCAAAATTAAACATTAATAATAATAATAATAATAATAATAATAATAATAATAATACATTTTGCTATTATTATTTAGTTGAGAAAATGATGTATGCATTTGAAAGGGTAAAACCAATACACTGAACTAAAGTACATGTGATATCAATAATCTCAAAAATGTGTTATTTTCAAAAAAAAAAAAAAAAAAAAAAAAGAAAAGAAATCGTTTTTAATATTGAAGGCTACTAGCTTAAACTACAAACCAAAAAGCCCTTATTACTTAGTGCACAGTAGTGTGGCGGGAACTGTGGTTACCATGGCATTTTTTTAAGGGACAGGATCAGTTTAAAACAAAGTATTTCTGTTCTGCCTCGGCCAGCACACCGGTTCAGAAAATGACGCATCCTCCTGGATCAGCCTCCGACTTCATCTGCTGATGCTCTTCTGACTCGCGAGTTGCATACAGCCGTGCATTTTTGAGTAGCCTAACCTATATGTGTCCTTATTTCCTTAATAGCAAGCTATTTAATATACTACTTTCGTTCAAAACGACTACAATACAACATTTCTCCGATAGTCATAAGATTTAGGAGAATGCTTCAGAAGTTGATGGTATCTAGTTGATGCTGTTTTGATTCACGTGTTGGCTGTTACGCTCTCACGGTATGAACGCTTTAAAACGACTTTACATTTTGCTTTTGCCTGTTTACTTTCTGTGCAATAAAGCGAAGTCATTAACCGAAATGAAAAAAAAAAGAAAGAAAAAAAAAACAGACTGGCGCATCTTCTAATATGAATTGAAGCCGGGGTTACGGAATTCTGCAGAGCGTTTTGTCTTTCTAACATCACAAAGATTTTTTTTCCCCAGGCAAACTTAAACATATTATAAAATGAACATGTAATTGAGTTTTATGCGTGTGGGCCCTTTGACTTTTTTGCATTTCCTCCGAACCTTGCAAGCGCCGTTGGAGTAGCAGTTTTAATCTAAATCGCGGTGTTTTTTAAAGACATTAAATAAAGTACGGCCGACCATGTCACAAATTAGAGAGCTAGGTCAAATTCCATCATTTGTTTAAATGTTTAAAATAAAAAAACAAGCCATAAATGAGCATAAAGAATACGTGCCTTACCTCGGATTTCTCAGTGAATATGGAAACTCTCAATTCCCGTCACGTAGCGGCATCACTGCTGGAGGAGATGAAGTGCCGTGAAGCAGACTGAAGAAAATCCCAGAATCAAACAGCTTCACGTAGTGACCAGTCGGTATCCAACTAGAGAAAACGATCCATGTCCATGAAAAAGTCCAAGGTCCGAGCAAGAACAGCGAAAACATTTGTGAATGACTTTTAGAAGAGACGATGTAATTCCTCAGATGTCTCGCGCCTGGATACTGCTTGAATCCCACGCGCGCGGAGAGATGGTGCTGCTCCAAATGGGTTTGTACTTCTTATTTCAGTGGATTCATACAGTCAGCACGGGAAAGCGCGAGAATGCTCCTCGCATGTACGTGAACTGTTTGGTTAAGTTGTTTTCTTTCTCTCTGTGCCTTTAATTAAAAGCTACAGAACTTGTAAATCATTTAAAACATCCCCAGACACGTCATTTTAATGTCATCCCGTGGTTTGGCAGAGTGATAGAGAGCAAATCGTCTATTCTGAGAAATGCTCATGGGCTGTCAGTGCAACGAAGCAGGTGGACAGTGTGCCTATATGTGCAGCATCACTTCCATACACTGGAATAGGCGTTTTGCCGTAGTTGTACGCAGAGCTCTAGCAATCTCTGTTGTATTGTATGAACTCAGTTCCTTAGTACTGCCCACCTCTCCACCTCCGATTGACATCATCGCGGGAGGAGGAGCCAGCGATAAATTTCACAGCCTTCATCATCTTAAAGCCGCACTGCTGCTGGAGTCAGAGCCCCGCTCGCTCGCGCTCACAGCGGACTAATACCTCACACCAACGCCGCCACTAGCCTGAGAGGAAAAGGGGGCACTGTTCGCTTTGCTTATAAACACCAGTTTGTGTGTTAAGTTCAACGTCAAAATACCTCATTTACTTTACTAATGCCCATAGACGGACGAAACGTGAGACAGACAGACAGACAGACAGACAGACAGACAGACAGACAGACAGACAGACAGACAGACAGACAGACAGACAGACAGACAGATAGATACAATTAATGTTAAATGTTCTTGGTGGAACCATTGATGTAATGAAGAACATTTCATTTTAAGAGTAGATTGTGGGCAATGATGGAATATCAATCATTGTAACCATAATTTGTCAATAAATTGTTGCAGAAATAATATGAAGCAGAAATTAACTGAATTGGTGAAACATGTGAATTGGTTGTCATTTTTTGAAGGTGTTGGTCTTTTTCTGGTATTGACTGCATTTGTACTCCGTCTCATCTCAGATTAAGAGCATCACACATGTAGTTTGTTTCTCTTGATTAATTTGGTCCAATTTGGTATATATATATATATATATATATATTTATATTTCTGGTCCACTTAGATTTCACACTGTCAATTTTAAGACTGAATAGAATTCTCAATCATGCACTCACTCGAAGATCTGAAGACGGCGTTTTTACTGAACTGTAATGAGAAACACTAAAATTACAAAAAAAAAAATGGTTGAAATTTCTGTCTCTTTTATCATTGCACCAAAGGTTGAACATTATGCCGTTTGGGTTCATTTGGATGTCATTGCATTCAGACTTGCAACACAGGCTCATCTGACATACATGCTATTCTATCATTCTATCATGCTATGCTTCAGTCTATTTTTGTGTAACCGCAAAAACGTACAAATATACATGTGTCTGCAGTTTCTAGATAAAGTTAACCCTACAGGGCAGATAAAGCCAATAACTTTTGTTCCTTTTCACACTAATATGTATAAGGGCCATTATTAACAACAAAAATTGTACCTCGCAATTAACAAATTAAGCACTGGGTTTGGGTCAGTGGTACACTATAGGTGACCTGTATGAAAAAACCCAGTTTCTTGTGGATGTACATGTATCTGAAATATACCACAAGATGTACACTAAGTAAAGTATTTCAGATTTTCCAAAAATGTAGACAGTAAAAATGTATGACACCCTTTGGTGAATAAGTCATTTGAAACATATTTCACTTTTTGCAAAAACGTAGGCTTAGACACATATTTCCATGATGATCCAACTTATCCAGCATGTTTTACACAGGGGATGCCCTTCCAGCTGAAACCCAGTACTGGGAAACATCCATACACACTCATTCACACACATACACTATGGCCAATTAAGTTTATTCAGTTCAACCAGAGCACAAGGAAACCCATGCTAACATGGAGAGAACATGCAAACTCCACACAGAAATGTCAACTGACCCAGCCAGAACTCGAACCAGCGACCTTCTTGCTGTGAGGCGACAGTGCTAACCACTGAGCCGGTGTGTCGGCCCTTGTGTCAAAATGTCATCCAAAAATAAAATAGTAAATAATATTTCATTATAAATAATCATTTATAAAATAAATGCCCTGAAAAAAGAGTGCTTGTGATCTTGATATTTACATGATATGAAAAATATTTTATAACAAAATTAAGCAAGAGTAAGATAGATTTTTTATTATATCTTATATAACATGACATATTTAAAAACTTAAACAGGTTTTTGCATATTTCATTAGTAAAAACAATTCTAAACAAATTAATAGAAGAAGTATTGTGCATTTCTGCAACACAAAGACGTGTCTCTGTACTTTACATTACTTAAGATGATTACGATTGTAGAAATTTTAAATTTGCTGTAAGATTTTTGTTTCTGACACATGGTTAAACAATGTTAGTTTTTAAACAAAATGTGTTACTAAAACCCTGGTAGGAGCAATTTGATGCATTCAAAACAGACATACAAAAATTTAAGACGGAACCTTAGTCAATTTACCTATCTGAAAAGCACAATCATTTGTCACCTCAATCTAACACTTTCTGTTCCACGGGATGGCTGAAAATCTTGCACAGCCCCACATTCAATAAAGGTCACTCACACAACATGTACACATTGATCTTCCCATTAATTTTTACACTGCTGCAATGTAACAAATCACAGTCTTTGACTGGTCCCCTCAAGCTAGCTTTTCTTACCAAAAGCCATAACCTTCGTAACATCAATCACGTCCCGATGCTTCACCTCAGCACGCTTTTAAATGGTCACACTTTCAATTGACTGTGACATGCCCTTAAGGCTGATAGTTGGCATTTAATAAAAACCATATTCAATTCTTGTATACAATTACATGTTTACAGTCAAGCTGTGTATTTCATGAACTCTTTCGAAGGCTAATGTGTATTTGATCACAGTCTTTAACATCTCATTACAAGCCATTATTTTAGGGCAGAATTTTTCAAAACACCTCAGGTAAATGTCTCCACAATTAGATAGAATAGTTGTGCTAATTTGAACAATGTACTCTAGAAAACCTACATCTTTGAAGGAATTTGGAGCATCCAGGGAGCTTCTCTCCCTCATCAAGTAATGTACCTATCCAAGAGCTATACCTAAAAGGGTTGATCCCTTCATATTTTTAAGATTCATACTTCATGTCACTGAAGGACTTCTCCTAGGCATGTTAAAGAAATGCAAATCTGAAAGCCTTAAAGCAATATGAAAGGCACAAAATACCTCATGAATTATTCAGAGGGCTATTTTGCCACCCTCAAAATGAACTTTTAGAGAAACCAGTTATGCATTTCTGATAGGGCTAGAGAATCCACCAAATGCACAGAGCTGTTTAAATGTCATGCTGCACATCTAATCTTGGACATTGTTTTATTTCCCACTTTAATGGGACGGTGAGCTTAACATTTGTGGGGAAGCATATGTGCATAAAATCTTAAATGTATTGGTAACATGTAAAGCAAGCTTAAATGATGATGATTTCATAGTGCCTAGTCGTCGCTGCTGTCCTTCTAGCTTCTGCTATGCAGATCGTCTTTGAATAGAATTGTACGTCAAGCGTTTTTAGATTGCTGTTCTCCACGATCCAAACCATAATAATCTAATGATGTGTGACACTGGATACCTGTGTCTGGATTTTTCAGGGCCACATAAAGGACAGGGTTACAATATTTAACAATGTGAAGTGTTTGCTTTATAAATAAAACTTCTCTGGTTAACTTGTGCCTGCTCAGAATTTCCAATGTCCAAAAAAAGGTCTGTAGGTAAAATGTCCCCACTGCTTGGAGTTTCACAGTTTTGCCCCAGCATCATCATCACACTTTTTTTTGTTTTTTGTTTCTTCTTTTAGTTGTGAAAAGAATCTGGAAGCTGACATACTGTTGAAATTAGTGGCATAATGACAGGCATTTTGGTGACTAACTGTCCCTAACTTGCAGAGTTCATAACTGTATTTGTCATTTAAAAAATAATAAAATGTTAACTTAGAAACTAAACTGATATACTTGCTAATCACTTACTGTATCACCAGTGTTGTGCTAGTTACTGAAAAAATAGTAAATAGTTACAGTTACTAGTAATTAATTAAAAAAGTAACTCAATTACTTTATCAATTACTTACAGTACACCAAAAAAAGTAATGCATTCCTGTTAAAAGTTATTTTCGAGCTCATTTTTTCAAAGAACATTTTAATGCTCCCATTAATGTGCTTATAACATCACTTAAGTGGATATTCAGACATTCTCCTTAATAATATAATTTCAGAAATGTGTTATTTGCAAATTCTAAATTGCGAAATCATATTAGCAGGCAATGATTATCAAAATACAACATTGTTCACAGTCAATTAGGGTGCTAATGTTGTTTTGAAGTCATACTTGCATGCTATTTCTGATCGAATATTCAAATTAGCAAGTTAAACAACTCATTTAGAGACTTCTAAATGAACGAATGTGTGAATATAAAACCAACTTTACCTCTATACTTAAGTGCTGCATGGAGAATATACTGTTGATCAGCTTCACAGTTTTAATTAATTTGCATTCTCACAACTAAAACACAAGACAAACGCAAATAAAAAGTCATTTTTTTAAACACTTATTTAAGTCAGACCAGCAGTACAAAAACAAAAATATCATAAGGTAATGAACCAGCTGAACAATATATTCAGAAACAAAAAAGCAAAAATTAAAGTTACTTCAGCATCATAAAAGTTTGTATTTAACCCTTAAACTTGTTCCTTCACAGATTGAGTATGAAAATAGTGACAATATACAACGAACACAAAACCTTTATGAAATAAATAAATGAAAGTAATCTGAATTATCATTCAGAATCAATTTGGTGAAACTCAGCACCAAAAAACTGCTATTATATTCATCCATAAATTACATGCATTTTAAACAAAACAAAAACATAACAGCTGCTCAAAAATGAAATCTATGAGTAATTTTCAAACTAGCCACACATTAAATGTGGTATGTCAGCAACTGATGGAAAGTAAGCTACGTATATTCAAAGTGCAAAATCTGCTGTTGTATAACAGCTATAAAAATATGTTTAACAATAAAAAAAAAATAAAAAATCACAGCACTTTTTTGAGCAATACAACACTATACATTTAAATAACGTGTTCTGAAATGTATCAGAAATGTGTTCCTTTGTCTACTAAACTTATCAATTTTCTTATACAGATAACAAAGGTGTGCTTATTTATTTGAAACAACAAACATATTAGTAATAGCAATTAATTAATAATAGTAACATTTATATGTAAAATGTGACGTCTTTTTTACAGTGGTTGGTTTGCATCCACCTATCCCACAATGTGTTGCTGCTGTAAATAGGAAGATGTAAGCTAGACTGCAGCCAAAATTTATTAATTTACCAAGTAACGGACAAATGCATCATATTGTAATGGTAACAGAGTTAATATATTTTAAAAGTAATGCGTTACAATATTAGTTAATCAAAATTAATGCCGTTACAGTAATGCATTACTAGTAACACGTAACACTGCACAACACTGCTTATCACTTACTAATGAATGTTTATCAAAAGTGTCTGAAAAAACTTCTTGCTAGTATTCACAATTAATTACAATTCATTTAAATAGAAATTAATATTTTTCATTGTAGTTAAAAGTATACACATCACCTTGTTATATGATAAACATATTCAGATACTTTAATATAAAACAACGGTTTGGGTTTGTTCAAAATGGAGCATGTTTTTAAAAGGTAAAAAACAGTTTCATATTTTCCTATTTCCTAATTTAGCTGAAACTTTAACAGCAAGTTTTACACTACTTTTCACATTACAATCAGTGATGAATAGTGCTTTCTCCTGGTGTAAAACACCTCAAGCTGTGACTTCCCATGGGCAAATCAGATCGAACCAACACATGTAATCAAGATGACTACACAGAGTGTTAATTACACCTCTTGTAGTAAAATCTAAAGTAATGTTTTAGTGATTTTGCAGTTTTCTTTAATGCGATAAAAAGGTACTGTGTATAATATGAGATCCTGCAAATAAAAGTATAGAGTAGTGCACAGAGCTGTTTTCCTTTTTTTCACTGATATGATCAAATGGGGTTTTCCTCTATTCATCCCTTAGTCTGCATGTGACTGGCCCCCCTACCGGATCCATGACTCATTACTAACAGCACAAAGAGAAATCATTGGAAGAAAGAACACACTAATATACCTTATCAGTCTAGCACAGCTTGGCAGGGAACGGTGCTGAAGACCAGGGAGGTAAATTGCAAGGTGTGCCTCAGTATATTAACATTCAAGTTATTTCAGGGAGGATTGATCTTTCTTCCCTATAAAACATGACCATGCCTCTGTATTATCCAACCTGCCTTTAAAGAATGACTTGTTGCGGTTACCACATCCTCCAGGCATTCATTGGCCTCTTAAAAATCTTGTCATGCTATGCAGAGGATACATATTATTTGGACAATCAAAGTTGCTTCTCTGTTAGCATACTGATGGACATGGGTCGAATAAACAGGCTTGAATTTAAGGGAGGTTCAGGAAACTAACCTTGTATATATTATAAGCAATCATTAATCTATTAACCTTGTGTCTGTAATGGAGGCCAGCTTGTAGAAGCTTTTCAAGTAACCCTTTCTACCCTGGCCTCAAGAACCCTAGCAGCAACAGACAATTGAGGATAAAATCTTTAGGCTCTTGGCTTTAAGCAACATTCTATATTAGCGGCTGATACTTTTTGCATCTTTGTTGGCACACCTGCCTCCCATAGCAGGAACAATGATTCTATCCCAGCTTGGAGCAAGTTAGATCGGTGGAGGTGTTACATAGGTGCTGCGACCTGAATGGCAGTGAGGTTTAGATAGGTCATTGTAACTAGTGGGCTAGTTTGTAGGAGCAGTGCATGTAAACCTTGCTCCTGGCTCCCAGAGATTTATTAGAGGCTACAATCTTTAACTTCTGGGGCTCAAGAGGCAGTCTAGCAACTGACAAGATAAACAATGGTCTTTAGCTCCTTATTGGCACACCTGCCATCCATGCCAGAAACACCTGTTTGAGCACCACTTGGAGCAGTACAAGTTACATGGGTAGAGAGTTTATATTGGTGCCATGACCCAGATAGGCATGGGGTTAAAGAGGGTGAGACAACAGACACCTGGTAGAGGCTATGGGGGAAACTAGCTTAACATTTACCTTAAGAACTCACTAGTCATGAGAGAAATCATTTTTAATCACCCTTATGAGTAAACCTCTCCTGTCGGAAGTTCAAATTCTGCTTGGAATGCATGGGCCAAGAAGCACCAGAGGTTTCACTGGTGCCATCAGTCAGCTGGGAGTGAAGTTTAAGGACTGAGTGCAATGGAGGCCCACATTACACATCCCTTCCCTTGCTTCAAGAGCTGCACCAGTGACTAACATTTGAGACTGCAGTCTTCAAAGTCCTTAAAAGTGCGCCTGCCACCCAGAATCATTGGTTCAAATCCCACTCAGGGATGCACGTTATACATTCCAGTCCATTGCTGTTGTCCATCTCCAAGTTTGCATCTACACTACTCTAGATACAATGCTCAGCATAAATGAGTACACCCCATTTTGAAAATGAATATGTTTATCCATTTCTCAGTAAATATAGGTAATATATTTATATATATATTTTTTTTTGTTTGTTTTGTTTCTCTTGAATTTTGCTCTTTTTAAAGGTTTTATTTAATATTTTTCCCAAACATATAAATGTAGGCTGCTAATTTTGGGAACATTGTCATGAGTGATTTTGTTATATCAGCTCCAGAATTCACTCCAGTACTGACTAATCTAATGCATATGCACAAATATAATATTGTATAGCTTCCTACAGAAAATCTTAATTTAAATGAGCAATTTGAGGGGTGTACTCATATATGCGGAGCACTTTACATTCTAAAACACTCTCTAAGCTTTTGTCCACACTGAATCTGCATTTTCCTGTATTCCCAAGTTGATAAAATTTGAAAATAGTTGAAAATGCTATTTTATTTTGTGCTGTAGTGTGGACTGTAAAAACATGGAGATTTAAAAACAATGATGCACATATGTATTTACAGAGACTAATGTTTATTTATTTATTTTTTTTTTACTTTGATCTTCACTTTAACGTTTCTGCACAGATGCCAGTTCATTTACAGTTGCTGTAAATATGGGGGAAATAGTGCTTTAAACCGTTCACAATAGTGGATGCACTGGTAGGTAGTGAGACATTTTGCTAACAAAAAGGTTGTGCAGGAATAAAAGTATAAGCACTTTATACATTTTAAAATGTTTTATGTTCAGTAATGTTCATGTGGATGGGAAACATTTTGAAACTATTTGAAATTCTTAGGGTGGATTGAGATGAAATCTACAACACTGTTTTCAAATATATCCATAATAATACATTTCTTAAAATACAGCCCAATAGGATGATTGAATTATCACCAGCTACTGTATTATTAAAATTTAATATTTCCTATATATCAAGATGCCCCTGTGTGATGGCTGACACTTTCATCCTACACCAGCTAGCCGCCATCATCTATTGAACATGATGAACAAAGACACAGGGGTGTCTGGGGTTGAAAGGAGCTCCATATCTTGACCTTCGCCTTCAAAACATACAACATTCAAGACCTCGATCCAAGCCGGCATTAAACGAAAGCGCCCTTCAGGCATGATGATCGCTGATGTGTTGTTCCACTGTGGCGGAAAATGGCAAAACGTAAACAAAAGTGGGCAGTAATACAGTCAGGTCATGAATTATGAAGGCCTTTGGAATCTAATGAAATATGTAACGATTTAGGCCATCATCTGAACTGGATTCTGTCTTTTGTCAGGTAGGTATGAAACCCTTTCTGCCTACAAAAGAGGAAGGAAGCAGAAATGGAGCAAGGGTAATACTGCCTGTCTCTCCAAATGTCATTGACTGCTACCGTCAGGGGTGAGCGTTAGGGGTATGCATCCAACTATAATGGGAGAATCTGAAATAAAGGATTTCAGAGTTTGATGCACACTAGCCTCACAAAGCTCTCTATTATTGTCAGCTCTGAGTCTTGCCGAGCTGTTGTACGGCTCATGGAAGAGTCAATTGCACAGGCCATGGGGTTTCTCAGTTAGATGAGACGAAGCGATTCAATGAATGCTGGTGCTCTGTGAATTGCCTGGCATGAGCCAGCTTGGCGATGGTCAGGGTGAAGGATAGTTGTTTGTTTGTGTGAAAGTCAAGGTTGATTGCAATCATAGAGTGGATCTATGCCATGTCCTTGGGGAATATTATGAGGTGAGGGGGCCAAGGAGATTTCTGACAGCAAGGATACATCTGTCCCGAAGCCCGCTTCCGCCAATCCGTGACAGCAATGCTTGTGTTCCACTGGACATTTTCCATGGTCCTGGACTTGAATGTTAGAGGATACATGTGCAAAGAGCTTCACAGACTAATAACTGGGCTCTGATTTATGTACGAGGACCAATTATTATAGCATTCCAAAGAACTCTATTGCCAACTGTGCACATGTTGCTTGGATGGGCTTTTAATGATACATAGCAATACCTGTGATGTTTGTTCATTCTGTTAACAGCTATTTGTGGAGGTTTTTTTTTTTTTAAGATTCTAACAACAGGCTATTCATTTTGTTTATGACTGGAAGCAACTACTGCAACATAATCACACTAGCTCTTGCTTCCTGATTGTTTCAGATTTTTATATGCTGTTTACATACACATTGCACTGCACTGACGAATACGTTCATAGCGGGAGTGCTAACTTGTTATTCTTATAATATCACTGAAGAAAAAAATAAAAACTAAACTAAATGGTTCCAGTAAATAGAAGTTAAAATGTAAAAAATGTCTCAGGCTGCCTCTTTTTTTCCAAAAACGTCTAACAACAGTGTATTGATTAAGCAAAATGGAAATGTGCAAAACAGACAGTAATTTAGTATGTCAAATTGTAAACAAATTTATTATAATGAAGATGAATATATGTTCAATGAGAAAATGACTTATCCTGAAAAAAATGTGTCTTTATGAAAGGCAAAATAAAAACTAATTTGTCTCTCTGAATCTGTGATGTATTAGTTCATACATCAAGCGGCAGAAAAATACAGCTTATTACTGTTTGCACATCTTGCCATGAATGAGACACTGTTTGTCCTTTGCATTACATTTGAATAAGAAATAATATTAATGCACTGTAGTCATGCTGCTCATCCACATACATCACTGCATGCAACATCTGCTTTCTGTGACAGAACAGAGCAGGATCAATTTGTTGTGTGCATGCATAACTAATTTATCACATTGTTCCCCCCCGTAGATCTCAGCTGCAACACACGCTCATGAACCATACACACACACACACACGCACACACACAAACAAACTCACAAACAGGAAAAAAGAAGGATGGAGAGAACAAGAGTGCACATGAAATAGAGAGAGAGAGAGAGAGAGAGAGAGAGAGAGAGAGAGAGAGAGAGAGAGAGAG
>CAIGQZ010000690.1:6020146-6031143 GCA_903798205.1 Danio tinwini | reverse complement strand
AATAAATCCATTGTGAAAAACGAATAGGAAAACTGTAAATAAACCCACTTTATATTCTTCTTTTAGGATTTAATGTAATTTCTGCACCACTATAGTATATTAGCTTCGATATATTGTTAAGTATAATATTACACATTTGATGTTTTGTTTAAGGCTGAGGACCATAAGTTGTTCATCCAGTCAATGCCTTCAGTTTGGTGCCTGTCAACCCATGTATTTGCATACCTCTAATTCTCACACAGAATCACATGCCATCAGACGATTCCATGACGCTATACCGACCAACCCAGTGAAACAGCAGCTACCGCATGTTCCTTCTGAACCAAAAACACCTGAAGTAAGAAAAGAAAGAAAGTCATTTAAAAGACAATATAAAGCAGAAATGACACTGGTGTTGTTTTTCCATGCTGCGGGCAACCAAGGGACTCAAAATATTTGAAAATCAGGGGATGGCTGTGATTTTTATTTTAAACAGTGGTTTTGGTGGATTTTTTTATTTAGCTTATGCAGTTGTGTGCCTTTATGTATTACCTTAACACTAACAGCAGCTACATTTCAAAAACAGTTGCAAATAAGTTTAAGTTCATCACCACTGTAATGTTAGGTCAATGAAACTTAAGGTAATCTGAAACCACTGCGTTCAAGAGTTTTGGATGAGTTGTGGCTTTTGGAGAGGGTGGGGTCTTTTGCTGTTAAAGCTAGCTTGCTATCAATATTCTCTCCAAAACTGCCTACACAAGCTTTAACAGCCTTTAAAGTCAAAAACAAGTATTTGCATATTTTGACTCAGAACAGTATCCTCATTTAGCCTTTGTAGCAACTTGTCTGTGTGACAACTAGCCTTACATCTGATGGCTTAAAAACAAAGTGGCACATACTAAATGTGATGTATGCTTGTTTGCATACAGTACGCTATTCTATTCTGGCTTAGCATTAACCTCATTCTAAGCATTTGTTCTAATTAAGGGTTTTGCCTAATAATAACAACAACAGCAGCAACATGGATTTCCATTCTTTCTGTTCCTCTTGTTTGTGCTTTATTCTCTCTCTGCAGATAAGAATTACCCTGCTAATAAGCAAGATAATTAGCTCATCATTTTCTTCATGGAATAATACATTTTTGGTGCTCTTTTGAAGTGGTTACTGAATGCAGCCATGCATCAAACTGGTTTCTTGTACAAAAATCAGTTAAAGCAGCTCTGACCGAAACAACTGGTCAAATTTCTGACAAATGAATCAGATTTTAATCAGATCAAATATGTATGAATGCATATTAAAATACATCTGCATATGACAGTGAACAGCATGCATAAAAAGTATCTATTTTAATTTAATTTCAATGGGAATTTTCAGACAAATCTACTGTGACTAAGATGTTTATAATAAAAAAATGATGCAACTTCACATAGATATTTGAAATAAACAATACTAACCATAATTAAGTGCAAATTAAGACTGGTATAATATAAATTACAGCATTTATATTATGCAGAATAGGAAGAAATTAACAATATGCAGTATGAATACAGAATAAGAAAATGGGATTCTGTGTTTAGTTGGGGGTTGTGTATACATGCATGCTCAGTTCACATATTCTAATTCATTACAGTATTTTTTACAGTTTTGCTTTTATTACTACTAGTCCATTGTGATCAATAAATGTGCAATAAATGTAAAAAATTTATTCATTAATTTTCTTTTCGGCTTAGTCCCTTTATTAATCCGGAGTCGCCACAGCGGATTGAACCACCAACTTATCCAGCATGATTTTACACAGCGGATGCCCTTCCAGCTGCAACCCATCTCTGGGAAGCATCCACACACACACTCATTCACACTCATACAGTATGGACAATTTAGCCTACCCAATTCACCTGTACCGTATGTCTTTGGATTGTGGGGGAAACCGGAGCACCCGGAGGAAACCCACGTGAACGCATGGAGAACATGCAAACTCCACACAGAAACGCCAACTGACCCAGCCGAGGCTCGAACCAGCGACATTCTTGCTGTTAGGCGACAGCACTACCTACTGCACCACTGCGTCGCCCAAATGTAAAAAAAATATATATAATAATAATAATAATAAAATGATTATAATATGTGCTTAAGTTGCAATTTGATTTACATTATGCATGGATGACTTAAAATCCACACCCCATTTGCACTTGCATGTCACACTTCTCTCAACACTTTTTTTCTGTAAAGTTTGTTTTGCACATTGCTTAAGACATCCAAATGAAAAAAAGAAAGGAAAAAAAACGAGAAAACCTGTGAACAAAGATGAAGAAGAATGTCTGTAAATGCTGTACATATGTTAGGCTGGGCCACAGCATGTGGTACTGACAGCTTGAACAGATAAACATGTGACATGAACATGAGGAAAGGGTTCTTAGTCAAGCTTCAGTGCAGAAATTTTGGATGTTTCATACCCTGCAGTAGGGATGCCAAAAAAACTGCTAGACCTGCATGAGCAGAAAACTGGAATAAGCCACCCTTACCGTATGCTTGATTGGAGTTGTAAATTTGTTCTTAGAACATGTAGTATTTTGATTGGTTGTACCATGTTCAAAGGATGTATAAAACTGCAGTTCAGAGTTCATTAAAAAGGGTTCTATCCGTATACAGTTCCAAATCTTCACACTGTTATACAGAAAAACACAAAAAGACCTTTTCTAAATAATTTTATACAGCTTTTTTGTGCATAGAGGTTAGTGACTATGTCTGTCAAGTAACACAATATAAACATAATACAAATATCTGCAATGCATGATTGCACAAGCCTTACAATACAATATCTTTGGGTGGGGGGAGACCAAAGAGTAAATTGCATGTTATTTAATTATGTACTGAAAAACTCCCTTGCACTGCACCCCTTGATTGCCATTCACTATTCAATGTAATTAAAATTTCATATTTGATTACAATATACACAAGGACCAATGTCATTAATTGTCAGCAAATACATTCACAATTCGTACAAATTGGTTAATAGAATTTTATTCAATTGTCCATTACAATTATGAAAATGCGGTTTATTGTTAGGACTAAGATTGGCTTATATGTTTTTTTTATGTATGATACAGGCTGTACAAATAACCATGATTTTACCTTTCTAGTTCTAGCCAAATATATGCAGTTTTATTTTTTTTTCAACAGCCAAAATGCAATAAACATGTAAATTCCTCAGTAATTTGGTGAAGTTTGAAAAATTGATTCTGTTGTTTTTTGTTTTGAAACAATCTGCCTTGACTTTAAATGTACAAAAAGCTACATGCTAACTGTAAACAACATACAGCTAGGCTAATAAATTATATTACTTGGTGGCACAATTGTCTATTGTGATTAATATTAACAATAAGTTACATCAGTTGTCAAACATCAGTGTGTTATATCAAATTTCTGCTGCAACTGTTTTATAAACCCCCTTTGTTATGCTTAACATAATTTTTGTGGCATATTGCTTTATTTTAATATATATTCTGCATAGCAATGTCTGATGGATTGCCGCTGTGAACGCAGATGATTATAATTAATGAGTTATGGAAAAAACAAGATAACAAAGATTATTTTATTTCTCTATAATCAGTTGATTAACAATGTGCACAGTGCATGTTAATACACCATCAAGTCACATTAACTTTTAAAACAGGCACTTCAAAACAAGTGCTTTAATGCTATCTTACATGGGAAGAATACCTGTAATTTGTCTTCATCAACTTGTATGGACATCGCCAGTTACACAAAGTCTAGCCTGAGGAGGATCAAATCAACTCTACAATTTTCAGAAATGACAGATCCAATTTTATGTGCGTCCCTGCAGCATTCCCCAACTGTTGCTGTGTTGACCTCTCACCCATTCTGCTGTGCTCTCTGCGGTATGACTGCAGTTGTGTAAGATTGTGCTCTATCCTCTATAAACCTTCTCTTATGTTTGACAGAATATAACAAAATAAGAAGTGACAACACCAACGCAAGCAAATCGGATGGAAATTGACCGACAGCCATATTAATTATGTGCTTATATTCGAACACGCTTTTAAAAACTTAAATCTCTTTTTACATAATCCACTGTGGTTCACAGTTTGCATCCCACAATCATTTGACAGCTCTCTCTACTTCTGTTGAACCAATTTTCAGAACCAATTTTTTCTTGAAAAAGTGATTGCTATCCCTTTACATTGGTCACAGTCACCTCTCTGACTCTTACCAGTTCATTATGAATTCACCTCAGGACACCCACACAGCTTTGTTCATTACTAGTGAAAGTGCACTTATCCTGTCAGTTCTGTTTGGTTTTACCAGACCGTGACTCTCTGGACTCAAATTATTAAACCAAACATCACAGCATGCAACACTAACTGGCATCTGTTCTGTACTTGGGTTTCCTGTTAGGTTTCTCTCCTGTAAATGGAGTGCTGCATTAGTTACTTCTTTTTGTTGTTTACCTCAATCCACATAATAGCAGAAAACAAGACAGCAAAGAGCAAAGTTTTACTTTTGGGACAACAGACTTCAGCAGGTGAAATAGTGCCCCAGATTTGATGGTGCGACTATTTCTCACTTCTCCTCCTTAATCTCATGAGACAGCATTCTGGAGCAAATACTTGTCAAATGACATGTAATAGAAAAAAAATGTTTTTGCTTGGGGAAAAGCAGACATGTTTTTTGTTTTTATCAAATCCTTAGATTATCATTTGATGTGCTGCGATGAAAGCAGCGAAGAAACATATCACGGATTTGTGCTGAGCAAAATGTAATCTTATAAGCAAAATGTAACTTTTACAGACACCAAAATAGAATTGTTGCCAGTCAGATATTTCCAGGGAAAAAAGTCCAACAACAGTCTGCATGGTAAGACATGATATACAGTTGTTATTTGGCACTGAATTACTTGTTATGAAGGATATTTACACTGTTTCTTGCATAGCAGATCGCCAAATTCTGTATATATATGAAAAATAGCAGATGAGCAGAGAACTGTCGCTGAGCACATGTCAGATGAGACATGAGGTAGATCCAGAAAGAACGGAAAAAAAAAAAAGAGTATGATGGCACTGAAGCAAAAATGCAGCAAGAAAATCTGTCAAACAATCAAAGTGTTGACATATTGAAGGGAGGGATTCAAATGCAGCTAAAAACACACAGTATTTCTCACAACAGGGGGTTGAAAAGCCAAGTGTAATCTAATTCACAGAGATATTTTTGAACTCCTGCCCACTCAAATGTTAAGTACTGTACGTAGGTATCGCTGGTTCGACCCACGGGTCTCAAAGGTCAGAAGCATCCTTCAGTTTTGACCTTTTTAGAGTGTTTTAGCATGGGACTCTTGTGCCCGCTGTATGGTGAGAGTTGATTTGCATACTTATACAGGCGTGCATTCCCTATCTGCGGATCAGTGATGTGTGGTGGACTGAAGGAGTTCCCTTTCTGTTTGTCAGTTCAATGTAAATTCAATGTTCTAGTTATACTTTGATATAGTTTCTGGGATAAAGACATATGAGACACATATTTAACAAGTCATTCATACTATAAAAATATGAAACACTTTATATACAATTTACTAAAAAAAAAACATTTGGAGTTGTGTTGTCTAAGTGTTCCCTTTGAGCAGTGTATACAAACAGACAGATACTGTATGTCGATAGATAGCTACTGTATATCGACAGACAGACAGACAGACAGACAGACAGACAGACAGACATTGTTATGGGACTGGATGTCAATTAAAGAACATTCCATTTCAAAAGTTATATAGTACTTCTAACACAATAATATGTACAATGTTATCACCTCAAAACACTTTTACCATTGTAAAAATGGCTACTGAAAGCATGTTTCATAGTGTAAGTTTTTAAAAACTATTGCTTTACAGTCTCAGGACATTGATGGAATCATGCACATGAGCATGACAATTTCAGTCTATAGGTATTCACAAGCACTTCACAACCAAAACAGTGTTGGCTGACTGTAAGACTCTCACACAGTGTTCCTTTAAAAAAAAGACATTGCTATCTACTGACATATACAATAATGTAATTTTAGTCATTTTAACAAATATGTGTGGGCAAGTAAAAGTGTAAAGAGAAAAAAATCTATTTTAAGTACATTATTGCTCTGTAAATGTTCCCAATTCACCATATGCACAGCTTCTTCTATGTAACTTGTTGGTGTGTCAGTTGGTAAAGAGTTCCACTTGTGATGCAAATTATGAATCTAATAAACTACAATATGACAGATTTAAGAGACATGTGAACAAGGTAAAATGTAAATAGTGGTTTCAACATATGCATTTTGTTATTATTATTTAACACTGGTTAGGTTTATCATAGGTGGTATGCTCTTTACAATATGATAAAGCATTAACCTAATAGCAGCACTGTTTGGCCAATTGATTTCTGACATAGTCTGTAATCTGACACTATTTCAATTTACTATAATCTTCTATGTTAAGCTGCTTTGACACAATCTACATTGTAAAAGTGCTTTATAAATAAATATGAATTTAATTGAACTTGATTTCTAAACTGCTGCATTAACCAATGTAATAAAGCATTATTGCCACAATCACATTTATCCGTTTACACCTTTTTAGGGGCAGTCACTGGACATTTGTCTGTACAAAAGTTGCAAAAAGCAACACAATAACTTTTGCACGTTTGGGTTGCATATGATACTCTAAAAATTGTGGGAAGAGTCTGTTGGGTCATTTTTGTGAATAGTTCCTCACTGTTTCTTATTGTTTGTGTTTCACAGCTGCCAAATTTGGTGAAATAAAAGTTTATCTATGGTTTATATAACATTATCACTGTGCTGCAGGTAATTTTATTTTATGCAACACAAACACTATGTGATGGAAAAACATGAAGCCTCGCAAATTGTATTCATAAAAACATTGATTCTAATTGCTTTTGGATTCTAAAACATGTTTTAAGAAATATTCACTGTTTATTTATGGGTAGGTACTATGGAGTGATCACAGTATCTTTCTGCTATCAGTGAAAAGCGAGGTGGCCTGAGATTTGCAATTCCTCTGTCAAACAACAGCTCAGCAACAACTGAGACAATCTGGTCAACAACAGCCATGTTTTGTTCACAATAATGTAACTTATAATTATGCATTATGAGAAAATTATTAGCTTTTAATTTATGTAATAAAGTGATTCCTACTTGCATAATGTTGCACCACTTGCTTTTGATTTAGAGGTTAGTGAAACAATACATGAACACATTTCTTACTCTCTGTCGTTATTTAAGCTCAATCAGATAAGACGCTACACCTGTTCTAGAACTGTGGCATAATGATGACATTTATTTTAAATAAATAATAAAATGAATAATTGTATTTATTTCCATTTCTGTTTAACGGAGAGAAGATTTTCTCAACATATTTTTAAACATAATAGTTTTAATAACTTATTTCTAATAACTGATTTATTTTATCTTTGCCATGATGAGAGTAAATAATATTTTACTAGATATTTTTAAGACACTTCTATACAGCTTAAAGTGATATTTAAAGGCTTAACTAGGTTAATTAGGTTAACTAGGCAGGTTAGGGTAATAATGGCAAGTTATTGTATAATGATGGTTTGTTCTGTAGACAATAGCAAAAAAAAATAGCTTAAAGAGGCTAATAATTTTAACCTTAAAATGTAAAAAATATGTAAAAAAAATATCAGACATACTTTGAAAATTATTTTGCTCTGTTAAACTTCATTTGGGAAGTATTTAATAAAGGGGGGGGGGGCTAAAGGGGGGCTAATAATTCTGACTTCAACTGTATATTAGAAAAGAAAAACAAAAATATCACATGATCCATACACTCAAATAGCCTTTCTGACAGGCTATTTGAGTGTATGGATCATGTGATATTTTTGTCTAGTGTAGTCATGTAGTCTAGTGGCTTGAAATTAGCTTTTTTCAGTGTCTGATACAGTGTAACGTATTACTGTACATACATAGATATGGCCACAGTGTGAATGATATACTGTAATGTTATTGCCACATTATATCATTATGATATCATGATATTGTTGTCTTCTGTGATTTCACAAAGGTAATCACCAACTGTAAGCCATGCAGCTGTAATAACTACAAGCACCATTGTCAGTCTCGTATGATGTAAGAGTTTGCGATGAAATATGATGACGTGTACAGGTGCTGTTGCGGAGCAGTTCTTAGGGGTAAATCTGAAGCCTTTCCCCTAAGCACTCTGTTTAGGGGCTGAAGGGAGGGTAGGAGTAAAAATAGAATTGGGATTGGGCCTTAAATTCAGGTTACAATTCTAGCATTTATTGTTGAATTTTCACATAATTATTTATGATTTATTATTTGTAGATCTACTATTGGTTAATAGTATAATAATAAAGTATTATACTGTAAATCATTGTTTAACACCGTTTCATTGATATCATCCTTTTTTTTTTAAGCAAGATCTTACCCTTTGCTCCCCCCCCCCAAAAAAAAAAAAAAAAAAAAAAAAAAAACATTCATCCTGCTGTATTGCCCAAAGCAAATTCAAAAACTGGTTTCCCTCTTTAAAGCACCCTTTCTATGTGGGAAAATGCTTTTCATGCCTGTTTCATTTGTCATGTACTAGGAAAAAACATGTAGTTCACCATAGTAACCTCATTCAATGTGTATGTGTACCTAGTGCAATGAGTATACAGCTGAGGTGAGAAAGGTCAAAACAATCCTCTTTTCCACAACCCTTTTCAACAAGTTGACTTAGCCCAAGTAATCAGGTTTTTACGGGAGATGTTCCATCTCAATCCTACTGAGGATCTCTTAGTTTTCAAGTGCCTCCAAGTTATTTTTGGTGCAGAATTACCAGGTAGTCCTCTAGATGCAATCTAAAATTAATTTACCACACTTGTGCTTTACATTGTGTCGTCCAGACATTTGCATATTTCAGCAGGGTGAAGTCGAAGGTGACTGGTATGATTTTCAATACCTTGATAAATTTTGCTCATATGGTATGACATATCCAAAGCACTCACGCTGAGCCTGGCATGACTTTTATGATCATTTGCTACCCCTGAAGTGATTAATGACACAAGTCATATAAACCTGGCATTGTTTTTAATTGTACATGCATGGAAGCTCTGGTTTAAATGATTATTAATTAAAACATAGAAGAATCAAAACTCTAACTCATGTTTTTCCAAACCAGTATGACTACTTACATTTTTCATGGAAAACCAATGAGAAATAATTTTGAATAGCTACTTTGCATATAATAAAAGCTAGATAAAATGTGCCCATCCATTTTATGAGAGAAGTAGCAATGTCAGGTTAGTATTATTTTGAATGGTATAATTTTATTAATATGGTTCAAATTTAAATTCAGCTCACTGACTTGATAATACAGTAACAGCTGAGGTTTGAAACATGAGGGTACATAAATAATAACAAATTATTTATGTCCAAACTAATAGCTTAAAGTTGTTGCTAGTGGTTGTTTATTCAAAACAATAACAAAAGCCTAGCTTGATGATGAGGTGAAGGACGGTGGAATCATGGGAGTTGTCATGCTCACTTCCACAGCTGATGGAAATAAATCTGACGGGACTCATGTTCATGGATGAGGTAATGAATAGGCTTGCAGCAGGAGTCCATGTTACCAGTGTTATGTTTGGCCACAAACCAATTACATTAGTTGCCCACCGCAGCAGCACCACATTCCACCCCATGACACATTCACAGGTGCTGCAATTGAAGATTTGGCTAAAAATGCAGATTGTTGTTGGAAATATTCAGTATAATCTAAGAACACAAGTCAGTGTATAAAACCTGTTCTAGTGTTTTTTTTTTTTTGCATATTTTAAAGTACACTGTAAAAAAAATCTTGCTGCCTTATTTTTCCTTAGTTAAATCAAATTAACTTGTCATCGCAACATCAGTCAAACTGAGTAAAATATTAAGGAAAATTTTGTATAACTTAAAATATTTAGTAGAAACCTGATTAACTTTTTAGTGTATTTATTGTTAGGTATTGTTTCGATAAAATGGATGGTTTGCCCATCTGTCATCATTTACTCACCCTCATGTCATCCCAGACCTTCATGACTTCCTTTATCCTGTGAAAAATAAAAGATGGATTCACATGAATAAGCAAATATATGCAATGGATGCTTTCTTAAATTAGGTGAAAATAAATAAATATTTAAATAAATAAAGCTAAATCACAAATAAAAGTAATCAGAAAACAGCAGTAAAGTCAGAACATAGTGATATGGATACGTTTACATAAAATCTGTAATTCACCAGCACTATTTTGACAGATGAGGTCATTAAAATCATGTATGTCTGAGACTATAGCTAGATTTCGTTTTCTTTGCCTAACAGACTGTCACTAAAGTGTAGGAGAGTTTTTTTTATTATTATTTTTCCAAATTTTATCTTGAACATCATTTACTGTATATTTTCCAGCAAAAACTAAACATGTCCTTTAAACAATCAGTCTACAAGTTATGTAGCATGCTTTTGACACACTGGCAATATAAAAACAATTAATGTATAAAAATGAATGTGGCATTTTAAAATAACAGAATTTGCACTGTTTTACTTTATCCCTTAACAAAAATAAAATAAAATAATTAAAGGCAATACACACTGTTAAAATTCACTGTATGCTGTTTCCCATCCAACTGCACGAACAATTCAGTTTTCCTAAACACAAGCCTTTCTTATTATCTCAACTTAAGTCAAACTGACTAAAATATTAAGTTAAATTGTGTATAACTTAAAATATTTAGTTGAAACCTGATTAACTTTTTACAGTGTATTTATTGTTAGGTATTGTTTCCTTAAATGAATGGTTTGCCCAAAAATGAAAAATCTGTTATAATTTACTCACTCTTATGTCATCCCAGACCTTCATGACTTTCTTTATCCTGTGAAGTATAAAGGATGGATTTACATGAATATATATATATACATACATATATACATACATACATACATACATACATACATACATACATACATACATA
>CAIGQZ010000690.1:5998358-6013191 GCA_903798205.1 Danio tinwini | reverse complement strand
ATATATATATATATATATATATATATTTTTTTTTTTTTTTTGGAACAACAAACGTAAGCAAGTGATTACATAATTTTATATTTAAGGGTGAATGTTTTCCTTAAACACGGTATGGTGGCTGTAATCATAAACATAGCCAAAAATAAACCTCAGCTACACTGTAAACACAGACTCTCCCCAGGCACAGCAGTGTAAAAAATGATGTCTGCCCTGAAATAGGAGGAGGGTAGACTACATGTATGTAAGAATTATATAAAAATGTTGGTGAGTACACATTTACGCCCCTCTGGCAAGTAGGTCTTTTTTGGGCTTGCTGCTGATTATCACATTTATCTAGATGTCTGTGAGCACTGGGGGAAGCTAGTCCAGAAGTTTACTACCTGGCAACAACCTCTCATGGGACATCCCACACCTGCTGGGCCCCAGATGTGCTCCCTCATGTTTTTTAGGGTTCTGGCCTGCAGAGAAATCCCGCAGGGTTTTCCCATTACTGCTGAGAGAGAGCAGCAAAGAATATCTGCCAATATACACCCTTAGTAGTGTGCAGTGGAATGTCCATTGTGAGGTGTTCTTAGTTGTTTTATTTATTAGTTGAGAGTAATTCGCATCAGTGTTTATTATGGAACTGATTCATTATCATGCCCAGTGTAATATATGGACTTTGCTTTCCGCACTGGTAAACATCAATGACTGCCAAAAGGCTGACTTGTAGTATTGAGTGAATGGACTTAAGTAATCATTGAGGAAACAGTCTCTAAAATGCACTGATGCACAAAATAATGTGCTGTATATTTAAATGGAAGACTGGAGCTTTTTTTTATCAATTTATTTATTTTTATACATGTAAATATTTCTCAGGTTAAGTTTATTTGCATTTAGTTTCAGTATTGCTATTGCCAATAGGGAACTTATCAAAGTACCTATTTATCTATTATCTATCTATCTTATTACCTATTAAAGATTAACTTTTAAGCAGTGTGTGACAAATGAAGCTATTATCTCATTCAAGAAGAAAATTCAAGAAGTTGTTTTTTTTTTGTAACTGATCCAGACCTTTGTCAACTTCATGTTGAGAATAATGTAGTGATTAGACAAATGTTGTGGTTAGAACGATCAACTTTGGGAGGTTTATTTATAAACTAATTTCGAGAGGATCATGTGCTTATGATTGACTACGACTGGTCCCGCATTAGCAATCATATGATTTACCAATCAGATGAATCAAAGCGCACATAAATAACCAGATTTTCTTACCTTAGTCATTTTTGTCTTGATGAATCTTCTCATCCACCCCTACTCCTCCCCCTCTTTCCTAGATTACTCCAGGATAGGGCGGCACAGCAGCTCAGTGGGGAGCACAGTTGCCTCACAGCAAGAAGGTCACTGGTTCGAGTGTAGGCTGGGCCAGTTGGCGTTTCTGTGTTTACATGTTCTTCCGGTGCTAACATGGGTTTCCCCCTGGTACTTCGTTTCCTCCCACAGTCCAACGACATGCAGTGTAAGTGAATAGAATAAACCAAATTGGCACAGTATATGAGTGATTTAGTACTGGACATTCACCGCATAAACATATGCTGGTATAGTTGGAGGTTCATTCCACCATGGCAACCCCTAATAATCAAGGATAGACCAAACAAACAAATTCAGGGAGCTCTCTAGACCTACCTGAGCTCAGACTTCCCTCTCTCCTGATGAAATGGGAGGGAGCCCCAGGCTCAAGAATCTTCTGAGCTCAGGGCTCTCTCCCGGGACAACAATCATCAGCTAACTGTGAACTCTTGAAAAGGCCTGTTCATATTATGAGTTAGGGCTTTATAAAAGAAGTGAAAAAAAAGTTTATGTATCTACAGTAAATTCTTTTTTTGTGTGTTTATACAGCAGTTTGATGGCATACATGTCTAAATAAAAAATAAAAACAACCACAGAGTGTCTAAAATTATTTACTTCTGCCAGAGATTCAGAACATCATATTAACAGCTGGGAAAAAGTCAAATGTCACCTTAAATAATTCAAATAGTCTTTTTCTAATTGCATCATATAGTGCAGGGGTGTTCAACCCTGTTACTGGAGATCTACCGTCCCGCAGAGTTTAGCTGCAACCTGGATCAAACGCACCTGTCTTTACTACAAGGTGCTCCTTCAGATCCTACTTAGTTGGTTAAGTAGTGTTTGATCAGGGTTGGAGCTGATCTCTGCAGGAAGATCTCTGGGAATAGGCCTGGGCACCCCTGCTCTACATGATGAAATTAAATAATTCAAATTATGTTTTTCTAAAGTGACCTATTCAGCAGGCCTAATGCAGAGTATTCATGTCTAGTGATGATACTAACACAGTAAAACATTGCAGTCAAATCTATCTCTGAAGTAAATAACAGATGATTGTGACCAAATATTGCAATTTTTTCTTCTTTTTTTCTTTTTGGCTTAGTGTCTTTATTAATCAGAGGTCGCCACAGAAGAATGAACCGCCAACTTATCCAGCATATGTTTTACATAGCGGATGCCCTTCCAGCTGCAACCCATCACTGGGAAACACCTATAGGTGGAGCGTGTGTAAGGCTGGGGAAGGATTAGCCTCCCCCTGGCCACAGAACACGTAGATAGCAGCAAAGAAAAAAATGCATTGACACCATTTAACAGGTGTAAGGCAGAAAATGAATGTAATTTAACGCTGATGATTAACAGAACACTTTAGCTATTGTAAGTTTGTCAATCAAATTTAAAGTCCCCCTCCGCACTAAAATGGAACTGTCCAACTCCGCACTTTGCACTGATGAGCGCTGCTGTTTATTACTGGAGTTCGCAGCAGCTCTGAAAACCAAACCAAAAGTGCTGGCCAGTACCTGGAACATAAGTAATAAAATGACAAATGAGTATTACGAGAGAGGTATAATAATATATTACACTGACACCCAACCCCCCCCTCTTGGTCCTCACTTTCATCCGCGAACCGGTCACTTTCTTTTTCACTTTCGGGATGAGGGCAACGTGATCGCCGTTTGCCTAGAGCACCAGTTCAGCTTGCTCCGGCGCTGGTGTAGCCTAAAGTGTTGTAATCTTGTTTAGGCAATCGTTTGGAGTTTTACATTTCAAAGGTCAAATATTTAATGCTGAATTACAAGTTTGGATTTCGATTGGCCTCGTGAAAAAGAGAATGATTTCTGAATGATGATTCTTGACACATTTTTTTTTGTTAGAAAAAAGGCTACCATTATAATATAATATAATATAATATAATATAATATAATATAATATAATATAATATAATATAATATAATATAATATAATATAATATAATATAATATAATATATACAATTTATATGATGATTATTATTATTATTATTATTATTATATACACTACCGGGCAAAAGTTTGGGGTCAGTAGGAATTTTAAATGTTTTAAAATAAGTTTCTCCTGCCTACAGCAAAAAATGTAAAATTGTGAAATGTTATTGCACTATAAAATACCTGTCTAAAATTAATTTATCATTTTAGTTAATAATTTATTCCAGTGATTTTAATGATTGATGATGAATTTTCAGCTTAATTACTTCAGTCTTGAGAGTCACACGATCTTCAGAAATCACTTTAACATTAATTATTATTATTATTATTATTATTATTATTATTATTATTATTATTATTATTATTATTATTATTATTATTAACAACAATGAGTAATAATTTCCTTTAGAAATGCATACAGTAACTAATAAATAAATATTTAATTAAGTATTTATTTTTTTTTATATATTTTATAAATGCCGCCTTGATGAACAGAATAATTTTAATAAAATTATTAAATAAAATTTATGATAAAAAAATAAACTGAGTGTAGATCAGTGGATGAGTTTAATAAAATAATTTAATGTGTGTGTTAAATAGACATTTGTTGATAGGTGGTGCTTTATAGGTTGATAGGTCACAAATCTTTTTAAATTCAAATCTTTTTAAATTCAGGCCTCATCACAGCACAGAAACCGCATTAGTGAAAATAACCAACGATTTACTCTTAGCTGCTGACCAAGGGTGCATCTCACTATTAGTTCTACTAGATCTTAGCGCCGCTTTTGACACCATTGATCACAATATTCTCATAGACCGCTTATATTCTACAGGTGTCCAAGAACAGGCTCTTCAATGGTTTAGGTCATACTTAGCTGATCGTTACCAGTTTGTGAATATTAATGGACAACTTTCACAAGTAAGACTGGTAAAGTACGGGGTCCCTCAAGGATCAGTTTTAGGCCCTTTGCTGTTTACAATATACATGCTTCCCCTGGGGGACATTATTAGAAAACATGGGATCAGTTTTCACTGCTATGCAGATGATACTCAATTATATATTTCAACTAAACCTGATGAGATGTCTAAACTGTCTAAGCTAACTGAGTGTATTAAAGATGTTAAAGACTGGATGACCAACAATTTTCTTCTCTTAAACTCAGACAAAACAGAATTATTACTTATTGGGCCTAAATCCTGTACACAGCAGTTCTCACAACTCGACCTGCAATTAGAGGGATACAAAGTTAGCGTTAGCTCTACTATAAAAGATCTGGGTGTCATATTAGACAGCAATTTAACCTTTAAAAATCATATATCCCATGTCACAAAAACTGCCTTCTTTCATCTAAGAAATATTGCTAAATTGCGAAATATGCTATCCATCTCAGATGCAGAAAAGCTAGTTCATGCTTTCATGACTTCTAGGCTGGATTACTGTAATGCTCTGTTTGCTGGTTGCCCAGCATCCTCTATTAACAAACTTCAGCTAGTACAAAATGCAGCTGCCAGAGTTCTTACCAGGTCTAGAAAATATGATCATATCACCCCAATTTTATCGTCCTTACACTGGCTGCCTGTTAAGTTTCGTATTGAATTTAAAATATTGCTTCTTACCTATAAAGCCTTAAATAATCTAGCTCCTGTTTATCTAACCAACCTCTTGTCTCGCTACAATCCAACCCGCTCTTTAAGATCTCAAAACTCAGGGCTTCTTGTAGTACCTAGAATAGCTAAATCGAGTAAAGGAGGTCGAGCCTTCTCATTTATGGCCCCTAAACTCTGGAATAGCCTTCCTGATAATGTCCGAGGCTCAGACACACTCTCACTCTTCAAAAGTAGATTAAAGACCTATCTTTTTAGCAAAGCATACACTTAGTGCATTACATAGCGGTGTGACGCATGATGTGCCCCACACACGATTTTGCTTCTTGTTTATATACACTATGAACAGCAGCTACGCTAATTATTCTCCTTATTCTGTATTTCCACATGGGGGTACTCATCTCGAGGCCCTCAGACTATGCAGTGCCACTGATGCGATCCAAGACCAGCGACGAGACGATTCCAAGGCTCCCGGACCAGGCCGTATCCTAAGCTGCTGCTGTGGTGGTCATGATGGAGAGCATAAGACTGATTCCTCTGATGCTCCAAGGACAGACGTGTCTTCGCGGAGGTCCAGCTACTGCGCCTAGACTGCAGCTCTGCACAAGACGTTTGGCCATAGGAGAAATGGTCGTGCCCAACTGAGCCTGGTTTCTCTCGAGGTTTTTTAAATTCTTCACTTTCGCCAATTGGTGAAGTTTTTTCCTCGCCCCTGTCGCCACTGGCTTGCATGGTTCGGGATCTGTAGAGCTGCGCATCGATGGAAGTGCTCCTCAGTGTTTGGACTCTCAGTAGTGATTATTAAACCACACTGAACTGAGCTAAACTAAACTAAACTGAACTTAAACACTGAAAACTGAACTGACACTTTTCAATTCACTATAAACTTCCATGTGAAGCTGCTTTGACACAATCTACATTGTATAAGCGCTATACAAATAAAGATGAATTGAATTGAATTGAAATGCATTAAAAGGGCAGCACATATATTAGCCTTACCCTGGAGTTTGTTCACCCTCCGCCTATGCAACACCCATTCACTTCCACTCACACACATACACTACGGACAATTTAGCTCACCGAATTCACCTATAGCGCACGTCTTTGGACCCACAGGACACCCATGCAAACATAAGGGGAACATGTAAGCTCCAAACAGAAATGCCAACTGACCCAGCCGGGGCTCAAACCAACGACCTTCTTCCTGTTAGGCGAGAGCGCTTCCCACAGGTGGCGCTATGACTGTGACTCAATATTGGCATGTAGATGTCTTCAGGGAAGGAATCTTACCGAACCTGTGAATTTTCAGGCAAGTCAGACATTGTGTGGTTGAGTTAAAAGCCAAACTACCTTCTGCCAGCAGGTGGCGCTATAACTGTAACTAGATTGGCATGTAGATGTCCTCAGGAGAGGACTTTTGTCAAGTACGTGAAGTTTCAGGCAGATAGGACATTGTCTGGTTGAGATATAAGCCAAAATTCCTTCTTTCAGCAGGTGGCGCTATGACTAAGACTCAATATTGGCATGTAGATGTTTTCAGAAGAGGAATCTTATCATCCATGTGAAGTTTCAAGCCGATCAGACATCGTTTGGCTCAGTTATTAGCCAAACTACCTTCTGTCAGCAGGTGGCGCTATGACTGTGACTCAATATTGGCATGTAGATGTCTTCAGGAGAGAACTGTTGTCAACCATGTGAAGTGTCAGGTAGATCGAACATTGTTTGGCTCAGTTATTAGTGAAACTACCTTCTGTTAGCAGGTGGCGCTATGACTGTGATTCAATATTGGCATGTAGATGTCTTCAGGAGAGGGATCTCATCTAAACTGTGAATTTTCAGGCAGATCAGACTTTGTTTGACTGAGTTATAAGTGATTTCCTGTTGCCAGCAGGTGGCGCTATAACTGTAACTGGATATTGGCATGTGGATGTCTTCAGGAGAGGACTTTTATCAACCATGTGAAGTTTCAGGCAGATCTGACTTTGTTTATAAGCCAAACTACCTTCTTCCAGCAGGTGGAGCTATGACTGTGACTCAATATTGGCATGTAGATGGCTTCAAAAGAGGACTCTTATTAAACATGTGAAGTTTTGGGCTGATCGGACATTGTGTGAATGAGTTATAAGCCAAACTACCTTCTGTCAGCAGGTGGCACTATGACTGTGACTCAATATTGGCATGTAGATGTCTTCAGGAGAGGACTCATCGACGAAAACTCTAAAGCTTCGCAATTTAACATCGTCAAGGCCTTTAGATGACAAAACCCAATTTTGGTGTTGATCAGATAAAATCCCTAGGACGAGTTCGTTCAAATACAACGCCTGGAAATGGCAAAAACGCCATTTTTTCGCCGCATGAAGTTAAAAATATCCGACTTCCTGTTTGGTTTGAGATATTGCTCCAAGAGACTTTTTTGTATGGTTTGGTAAGTTTGAGGTGTGTGCCAATTTTTGTATGCGTGCGTGATTCGTAGCTTGGGGGCTCGTCCGTTTCAAGTTTATAGGTGGCGCTGTTGAGTCATTTTGCCCCGCCCACTTCTGAAACCTATATTAAACGTACATTTTCGCCACTTCTGAGGCATATGCAAAGTTTCGTGAGTTTTCGGGCATGTTTAGCCCCTCAAAATCGAGATTCATTCCGGAGAAGAAGCAGAAGAATAATAATAAACGGAGCAATTCCAGCAATTCCAATAGCAATTCCCTAATTAGCTGTAGTGTACAGTATGTGTGTGACTGAGTGTGTATGGATGTTTCCCAGTACTGGGTTGCAGCTGGAAGGGCATTTGCTGTGTAAAACATATTCTGGATAAGGAAAATGAAATTTAACCACTATAGGGACATATTGTACATCAGATTCCAGAATAAGTGTCCATCAGAAAGGTGCTCTCTGTGGTAAAAGAGAATATCTCATCTCCAAAAAATCATTATTTGTTATCATTATCATTTAAACACTAAAGTTATAAATAAAATGCATATATGAAATCTAAACAACTACAGTCTCATCTTCTCAGCTTCATCGTGGCACTTGCTTTGAGAAACAATTCCAGCAGAGTGATAAATGTGAAGAGGCTGAAATATCACACGCCTTTCAGCCAATCAGAATCAAGTACCAGAAAGAACTGTTATAAATTAATGGATTTTAATCTAATCCCATCCAAAATGTATGGTTTAGCCATCTTTCAAGTGAAAAAAAAAGTTGTGGAAGTGTTTATTTCTAAAAGCAACGGCAATAAAGATGATGCCGACAAAAGCAGACATTGTCATTTGCATGTTAAGGCAACAAGAGTGAACAGTGTATTAACACCAGATGTATGTGGCATGACACAACTCATGTCAGAAAGTAAACAAAAACACAATACACAAAACCTGTTGGCCAACACATTTTACACATTTAAACAATTTGAATTACAATGTTAAAACGTTATATAGTTAGGTCTCGAGTCAGAGCGTGTGAATCCAATCTATATCTGTAACCTCAGATGCAAATCAAAAAAGACGTCAAACATGCCTAAAATGTCCATGTCGTGATAAGCATATGGAACAATTGCTATGCATCGCTGAATACAGATGGCTACACACCATATACTTTATGTTAAATGTCATTTGATTATCATTATAAAAACAAAGAGGAAGCTTTCAGTAGCACACCACTGTCTGTAATGGCTTACGAGTATGCGATTGTGTTTATTTGTGTGTGTGTCCAGCAAGTATGACAGTAAAGAGTGTTAAGAGGTTACAGCATTGTATTTAGGAGCCACTGAAAATGTTAATGATACACATTCAAGGCATCATTAAATGTTGTCCTCTGTCTCTTTATGTATCAGTGACTAACACTCTACATGACCTGCCAAATATATCTGCCATTTTCTTGTTGTCTTTTTAATTTAAAAGGGAGCTTTCTATTTTGCGCTTCTTAAAACATTACAGTCCCTCCGAGGCATCTGACTCACATCTTACTCTCTTCTGTTTTCAGCGCATAATATCTTCTATACTTGAATAACACAGGCAGGTTCAGATAGACTGAGCCCAAGGTGAAATGATTTCTTTGGAGAATTTAGTGAAAACAGAGCAGTGTACAGATAACGATCAGAGGAATCGAATCGCTCGTCTGCGAAGCTTCCGCCTTGCATCTTCCGCTTGATGGGGACAGGGCTCGAGTGCGTTGACACATGTTGGTGACTGGCCCAGTGTTTGCTCTATGGAGTTTCACAAGATGCTCAGAGAAACATCCAGGGCCTGTCATTTGCCGTGAATGTTGCCTGCAGCGACCCAGAGGCTCTGCTTGTGTAAGACAGACATTCTGCCCAGAGGCCATTTTGCTTTCCTGGTATCCCCACTCATTTTATCTCATCGTACGATCTAAAGTTTAATGCGTAATAAGTTGTTCTCTCAAGTTTTCTGAGTGTTAAGCTTTGTGCTTGCTTTGTTTGATGCGTGTTGTATTTTGTTAGGAAGACAAAACAAATCTCAGGTTCAGTAGGTTCACTTCATGGTGATGAATAGTTCAGTATGACAAAAGATTAGTATGACATTCAATGCAATACGGTCTCAATCAACCTGCTTGCTTGCCCCTGTAAAACCTGTTGCTATATTGTTACTAAGGGTGGCGGTTTAACTGCTGAAATCAAAACAAAATAATCCATTCCAAGTTCAGCCACAGCAAAGAGCTTAGAATGACCAAGAGGCGACACTCAATAGAACGTTCCATTGCAACTGCGGCGTCCAGCAACAGCCCCAGGTTCCGCCATTTTGGAGTGAAAGCGGTCAGCTGTCCATTGGGTCTTATTGCTGTCATGATGGCAAGCAGCTGCTTTGTTTTTTATTCATTTATTTAAAAAGTGCATTAAAGCTGAGAAACAACCTGAAAAATGACAATACAGCACTTACTATCAAAATCATCAGCACTTTTAACAGTTTATTTTACAGACTTATAATATGCTGTTGTTCCATTGGAATTTTCATTTCAAAATGGCCGCCGTGCCATCTAGTGGCTGTTTCCCAAATCGTACTAGAGTGTCACCTCTTGGTGATTCTATGCTCTTTGGCCACAGTTACAGTACCTGCAGGCACAGGATGTCAACATGGCATCGTATTGACGTTGTATCCCAACATACCCCAACGCACCCCAACGTCTTGGGGACATTGGATTTTGTTTGGAAATGAAAATCAGGTTGACATTCAGAACACAATGTCAGGCCAACGTCAATGTCCAATGTCTAACGTAAAATCGACCTAAAATCAACTAAATATCAACATCTAATCATGTTACACCTTGACGTTGTGTGGCCGTTACCACTATGACATTCATCAGACAATGGATTTTCACTATCCAACACAACCTAAAATCAACCAAATATCAACGTAATTTGACGTCATTTTTGGATGTCTAAATAACGTTGTCCTTAGACGTTGGCTAGATATTGAATTTTTGTCACCTGACATCATGACCTAAATCTAACCTAATATTAACGTCTTATGATGTTGTGTGCCTGCTGGGATAATTCCCAAAGTTTGTTCACATACACAATTTCATATGCTTCATTGAAGTTACTACCTTAAAATTTAGAATAACTTGGAAAAAACAAGTTTAAATATAAGAGAATATATCCCCCCCACCCAAACCTCCAAGTTTGCCCATTTTTACTTGCCCAACAACCACCCCCCCCACCTTCACCCTCCATAGAATGCATGTGCAAACATCATTCACATATTACTTGCTGCGTTTAACTTGCATAGCATTAATTACATTGAAACATAAATATACAGCTTACCTAATTCACTATGATGGCTGAGTCTGTTTCTGTGAGAACATGGATTCCTGACCGTAAATCATCTTCCACTGTCAATAAGCGTGAGCCATAGCCTACTTGCTTTTGATGTACCCATACAGAAAATGCTGCTTCGCAAAGCCAAGTTCGCAGAGCCCGGACAGTGTGGTTGAGTTGAACATTGAGTATGTTTATAAGGACACCAATACTTTAATATATTTTTAATACAATTAAGACAATACTTTGAAGAGTCACCATGTAAACAGCGATTTTGGATTACCTTAATCTGACTAAAGTCATAACTGAACTAAACAGAAATTAAGACATGGAGTATGCATATATTAGTGGCATTATTGAAGTAAACAAAGCAATCAAACTATTACAAGATCCACACACAGGCGGCTGTCAGTAAAGGACTGCAGACACGCACATCACTAAATGTGAAGTATTTTTACTTTCCATTCGGCGTGCGTTATTAAATTCCATAACACTCTTCCACCAGTCCTTACTTCTTATTTGCGTCTAATACCCAAGTTTGTCATGGGGGCATGAATAAAATGTTTATGATTGAAAGTGAAAGTGCCGAACAGTTAAAGTCACCCAAAATTACATGAAACTTTTACATGAAAGCACACGTAAACACCTTAATTATATTATTGTCTATTAATGCAAATAACTAGATTACAGATGTCCATGTAAACGTAGTCAGTATCTTCAAAGTTAGTGAAGTTCCAGAAGGGCATACTGCTGATTTGATTTAGAAGGGCACTTTTTTGTCAGACTGCTCACCGGTTTAATTTCATTCAACGTTGTTCATTTAAAAAAAAAAGCCTGCTCCATTTTATTTGTATATGTTTTTCTCGAACGCATAAACTTTACAGGTGCCTGATAGTAAGATGTGTAGCTAACATGAATTAGATTCACTTTAGTGAACACATAAAAATCATCATTATAATTTACTCGCGTACACGCTCCATGTCTTGTGCCCCCCTTAATAGGTGCTGGCGCCCCCCTGGTGGAGCGTGCTCCACAGTTTGAAAACCCCTGATCAAGTGTAACAACCCACCCATTTTCCTAAACTGTCCAGAGAAACCATAGAAAGAAAAGTCATTGTTGCAGCCTGACTTCTACCACATTTTCAGGTCAGATTTTTATCACATTTTCACCTGTTATTTACTTGTTTGTTTTAGCTTTTGGATTTTGTTTTTGTCTTACTTGCTTTCTGGAACTGTTTTTTACTGGACTCGAACCCTGTCTTCATAGTCAACTCCACTCTGTGTCTCAGATCCTCCAAAAGTGGAATTGAAATGTAACATATCAAGCGTTCACATTTAGCTATTGCTTGATACTAATTGCAGCTTGCTGTCCTGGGAGAAAACTCTGAGTTTAGAGATACTTGAGCCCATGGCTTCCACCTGGTCATTTAGCAGAGAAGCAGGTTGGAGATCAGGTAGGTCACGAAAGCATCCCCTGATAAAGGAGGAAAATGGGGAGATGGGGTGGATGGGGGATTCTTCAAAAACGAAGATAAGAAAGGTAAGACAAAATGTTTTATTTATTGTAAGCTTGGAATTATCTGATTGGTTAGGACCAGCCACGATCAGTCATAGCATGTGATCCTCTTATAAATAGTTTATAAAACTTTACTTATATTTATATTAAAAAGAAAGTTAATGGCATATTGATAAAAAAACATGTTTTGAGTTTTTTTTAAGTTAATTGCTTTAAGTATTTTAAGGTAATCTGAGTATTTCAGATTAACCAGGAGATATAGGACATAATTAAGATATAATTTATTTTGAAATGACATGTTTTTTTTTTTTTTTTTTTTTTTTTTTTTTTTTTGTGTGTGTGTGTGTGTGTGTGTGTGTGTGTGTGTGTGTGTGTGTGTGTGTGTGTGTGTGTGTGTGTGTGTGTGTGTGTGTGTGTGTGTGTGTGTGTGTGTGTTTATTTGTTTGTTTCATACAATTGATTTTTTCTTCGGATTTAAAAAGAAAAACTTCACATAAACCTTGCTTGCATTAAAAAAATTGACTACAAAGTCTGGAACTAGGACATCAGTCCACAGTCAGGAAGACTGTTCAAGCATATCGTCTGAAAATGGACTAAACAGTTTATAAATAGAAGTTGTTCAGCACTCTTGATTTTCAAACAGGAAGTGGATACTCCACAAAGACCAGCACAAGGGCACACTGTATTAATAAAAACTGAGAGGGAACAGTAACTCTTTGCTGAATGCTATGAATCTACAGGAACCTTTTGTATGTCATAATCTCTGTGGCTATATTCACAGCTTTATGTTGAAAACAAATAATAGTGCATACCAACATCAAAAGCTTATCATCTGCAAAGCTCGATTGAAGTGGTTGAAAAGTCTGGAGCTGTTATGTTTTGGTGCTTTGCGATTACTGAGTGACCAATGAATTCCAAGTCATGTGTCTGAGGTACAATTGAAAAGAGCTTCTTGTCAAATATGTAGAAAAACAACAATAGAAGAATTTCCGCTAATTAGCACACAAAGGTTGATACAGTTCTGAGCTAAGACGACATTTAGGGAATAATATAACCATCGTTATTTTTTTTCACCAGCCCCATTCCAGACCTATGCTGTGTTACTTGAAACAGGTTTTGAAGCTGCTCTTTTTCATACAAGGTGATAACAAACACCCACCCTGCAATCCCCAAATAATATATAATAATTTAAGAAAAAGAAACACCACAAAATAACTGATTTGTATTCTTTCCACACTCAAATTTTTAATTTTTTTTTTTTGCTTCTTCAAACTACTTATTTAAAATAAGCTGAATCAACACAATTCTTGAGATTTCATTGGGTCAATATATTTTTCTTATGTTCAATTCACCTAAATTTGTTAAAAGTGTTAGCTAATTTGTGTTAGGACAACATGAATGAATTGTGTGGAACCCTGCATTTTTTACAGTGCAGTATCTTGAGAAGTCTTGTAGAATAGCACACAAGTGGAGAAACTTGTATTGGAAAGACAAGAATCTTTCCATTTTAGTTAGTAACTATCTAAAAGTCACAATGTTTGTACACTGTAAAACCCCAAAAGTTAAGATAACTCAAACCATTTAAGGAAACCGACTACAACAAACCATTCAAGTTAAAAAAATTAATCCTAATGAGTACTGTGAACTCACTCCATTTAAGTAAACGAAGCAATTTGAGCACAGTAAAACCCAATAAATGAAGAGAACTCAAACCAACTGAGTACTGTAAAACCTGATAAATTAAGGCAACGTTTAAGGAAACCGATTGCTACAAACCATTTGAGTTAAAAAACTAATATATATGAGTACTGTGAACTTACTCCATTTAAGTTAAAGTAATAAGGTATTTAACTTAATACCTTCAGCACTGAGTTCAAAACTCTTCAAATGAGTAGAATTAACTTTCAGTAAATTTTGAGTTAACTACACTTATTTAGTTTGATAAAGTTGACTGTTGGGTTTTACAGTGTAACAATCACATGTGTGACTAGTGTTAAATATAATGAAAATATAGCTTAGTTGCTTATCACCGTTTTCGCTTTTTAGTATTTAGTTTATTTTTGTAATTCAGTTGTTAAAGGGATAGTTCACACAAAACAAAAAATGAATCAATTTCTCACCCTTTACTTTTCCTGTTAAAAACCAGTTTGATTTTCTTTCTTCTGTTAAACACAAAATACGATATTTTAAAGAAAGCTGAAAACAATTGCCACTGACCTCCATAGTACTTGTTTTTCCTACTATGTCAGTGGTTTTCAGCTTCCTTCAAAATATCTTCGTTAGTGTTCAACAGAATAAACAAACTCATAAATATGAAGTAAATGTAAATTTCTGGTGAACTATCCTTTTAAAATTATATTTTTGGCGGCTTAGTGTCTATTTCAGTGGTTGCCACAGCGGAATAAACCTCTAGCTATTTAGGCATGTTTTACGCAGCGGATGCCATTCCAAACCCAACCTAGTACTGGGCAACACCCATACACACATATTCACACACACACACACACACACACACACACACACACACACACACACACACACACACACACACACACACACACACACACACACACACAATCTCATACACTATGGTCAATTTACCAGAGCACCCAGAGGAAACCCACGCAAACACGGGGAGATTATGCAAACTCCACTCAGTAATG
>CAIGQZ010000690.1:5978510-5991376 GCA_903798205.1 Danio tinwini | reverse complement strand
TGCCCCTTCAAGTAAAATCATGACATAATAATACATTAACAGCTCATGAGTTCATGTTGGTTACATTTAGCTTAAACTTAAATGTTAATTAATACATTCATTAACAACATGTACTAACAAGTAATTAAGGTAGCGGTTATTCACACATGAACTCGTGACTCATGTTCTAGGTAAAGTTAGTTCATGATTAGTGCATACCTTAACTCATTATGTTCATAATAAAGTAATGTCTAGTTAACAAAATAATACATCATTATTCATGTACTGTTATTGTAAAGTGTTACCATTATCATTTAATATCAACTATACACATTACAATTATAATAACATATGTTATGCTTAGATATGAATGATGTTGGTCAATTTTTACATACATGTCTACATGCATGAATATGATTATTATTATTAAGGCTGACAATAAAAAAAAGCTTGGTCACTTTATTTTGATGGTCTGTTTGTTGAATTTAAGTTACATTGCATCTACTGTACATGCCAACTAATTCTCATTAGATTATAAGATTGTTAGATTGGGGTTAGGGTTGGGGTTAGGGTTAGTGTATGTTGACATGTACTTGCAAAGTTTCTTATAGTTAGTTAAATATCTGTTTAACTGCAGTATCAACAGCTATTAAACAGACAGTCTACTAATACTGTAATGGACCATCAAAATAAACCAAAAGCTTGTTTAAAGCTCTTTAAGGAAACCTTTCCTCCAAAACAAAATGCATAAGAACTACTGCAAAATCAAATTAGAAGAAGAAAAAAATTGTAATCTGACACAATAAACAATGTTGTGCATTATTTATGCAAATGTACATATATGTGTATATATGACCAAAACAATGTTGACTTGGTTACTGAGAAGCTTTAATTAGGTTCCTTGGATTCTTCCAGTATGTTTACCACATCCCCAACCACACTAAACCATAATATCAAACGTCACTGGGGATCCTATTAAACATTTAAGTTGCAATAAATTGTGTGCAGTGAAGAACACATTGTGTCCAAATAGTAGCAGCTTGTTTTAATGCCCATCAGGGATACATGCACATCTGCTCCCACAGGTCCACTATCCCCTATATCTGTATGAGAAGTTAATAAAAGAGCTAGACCTAATTAGGGGTGAGCAGTGGAGCACATATCTGTATCTGTATTAGCATCAAAAGCTTTTGCACATGCATGTGTAGTCAGACAAAATCTGAAAGAGAGCGAATTTTTAACCATTGTATATTTATTGTATTCCCTATATTTCAGTTTTTCAAATATGGCTTCATTTATTAATGTATTTTTCGGCTTAGTCCCTTTATTAATCAGGGGTTGCCACATCAGAATGAACAGCCAACTTATCCTGCATATGTTTTACACAGATGATGCCCTTCCAGCTGCAACCCATCACTGGGAAACACCCATACACTCTCATTCACACACATACACTACAGACAATTTAGCTTACCTAATTCACCTATAGAGCATGTGTTTGGACTGTGGGAAAGACCCGACCACCCAGAGGAAACCCACATGGACACAAGAAGAACATGCACACTCCACACAGAAATGCCAATTGACTCAGCCAAGGCTCGAACCAGCAACCTTTTTACTGTGAGGCGAGAGCGCTACCCACTGCTCCGCACAAATATGTATTGTGTTTTTTAAACATATTGTATTGAACCAGTACAATTAAAATGCTAAATCATACACAGACAGGCTGATATAGAGTCATGGCACATGGCTACAGGTTCCAAAAAACCCAAACAATACAATTTAACAGATGTGTTTAAGCCTCGGTTACTATTTTAAAGTATCACCTAAGAACTAGTTATGAATGAATGCTATGTTTCCAGAACATCAAATACTTTGATTAAACACAATTATTCTAGAAATATTTATTTATTGGATAATATCATTTAATAAACAGCAACACCATTATAAAAAGTTACTACAAAATACATATACATTTAATAAATAAAATTGCACTGAAACAAAAAAATACAATTAAAGATTCAATTTTATATTGTGCTTAACTACTGTAAAGGCTTGCATCAGAACCAGTGGTAGATTACAAAATAACTGGCCAAGGTAAGGCTACTCATCATGTGAAAAAAAGAGCACTGAATGGTGACTGTTGCCCTGAAGCTCATATCTTTAAAATTGTTGAAACATTTTTGTACAGGTTGTGTGTGAGAGAAAAAAAAATCAGACATATCAGTTTGCACTGGTGTGGACACTCATGTAGTTGTTGTTGTAGTTATATTTTTGGACATTTTTTTAGCATGAATGGGTGATACATTTGTTAAAAAATAGTCTATTCTATTGGATATAATATATAAATAATACCCTGTTGGAAGCTTTATTTTACAACATAGACTCTAAAATATGTAGCCCTATATATATTACTGGAGATTGTGAATTATGTATCCAAAAGTACATATGGATGCATTTCGTCTTTAAAACAAACGATATGGGGCAATATAACGCCATTTCTTTTCGCGCTAGCAGCTAACCGATTACCTTCGTATGGACGGCTTTCCCGCTGTTACCAGTTTTTCAAGTTAGTTTGCCATGCATATTGGTGGACTTGAGATGCAAAGCAAAGTTGACCCTGATGATGGGGTTCAAGTTGGGCAAAAAACGGTTTCAGGAAGAGGGTAAGACAAAAATAGAAGCAAAAAATAAAAATAAACAAGTAAACAACACAATGAAAATTTGGGAAAATCTGAAAACATGGTAAAAATCAGGCAAGGGCTTTTTTTCTGGATTGTTTTTTTAAACTATTAACTAAAACTATCAATTTGGATTAGGGAAGCGGCACCCGTGAGAGAAATTTGAGATCTCAAAAAGTGCACACAGTGGCCTCTGGTGGATTTGCAAAAAACTGCAAAAAACTGGCTTCTGGGATGTATTTGACACTCAAAAGAAATGTATATAGCTGTACGTTTTCAAAATGAGCCTGGGTTGTTATTTTAAATGTTTTAGTACATGTGGAAGCACATCAGATTTAGAAAATATATGATTTACAAACAGCGCAGTGATTTTATTAGTTTCCTTGCATTTGTATGCAGTTTGTTCATAAAAGTAACTCAAACATCTGAGCAACAGAGGATTTGTTATTGAGATGTTTATGAGCATTCATGACATTATTTATATTGATTCATTTGACCATCTTTCATGTTCTATAAATACAAGCCATACCTGAACCTTGGGGACATCTGCTGCATGCCAGCCTGGTCTCAGTGGAGAGATGTGATGCTGGATTTATGGCAGCAATGATAAGGCACAATAAGCATCAGTGCACCTCATCAAGCACTGCCAGTATGGCTCTGTGCTCGTGCCCGTCCTCTTGGCCACCCACTAGAAAGATGATGTTCTGGCAATGAGGAGACAGATCCTCCATCTCGGCTACCAATAAAATGTAGCATCAATTTGAAACCACATCAAATTAAAGCACTTCATTTATTTTCTCTACCACCGTTGGCCCCCAGATAAATATTTCGTGTTTCAAACCTCAAAGTCCTACAAAATATAACAACATAGCAGCAGCACACCCAAGGAAAAAGTCAGCAGGAAGACATGCTCCTGAAAAAATGGACCATAACTCTATTAGTAACTAACAGAACAGGAAATTAAACACATGAGAAATCTGTACCAATCTGCTGTCCTCTTGAAAATGACTGAGTGCTATTTAGTCCAAATAGCCTGCCCTAATGTTGTACTACATGCTCTAATAACAGCTCTCATTCTATTACAAAAATAAAACTTTTGATTACAATCATTTAAGTTGAATGTTTTATGAAACTTTTGCTTTTATTTTTTTTGTTTTTTTGCTTTTATTTTTTTTTATTTTTAACTTTTTTTTACCCCAATTATGTTCATCATAGGTTTTTGTGTATGTGTGTGTGTAGTGCTAGCAGGGATAGCACTGAAAGACATGAACAAAGATGAACAGTGTGAAAACAGAATATAGAGAGCAACAATGACAACTAGTTCTCTAGGGCTCCCACTCGTTTCTTGAGTGCTTTGTTTGCATGGCATGTTTCTATGGCAACACATTTTATGCTATGATGATCCTTGTCCAAGTGCCTTTAGCCTGAAGTTGTGTGACTGAAAGACGCTCGAAAACAATGTTGTTATGTTATATGTGTATTTCTTTAAGATTGTTTGTGCAATACATTCAGTCAAGCTCAAGTCTGACTGGAAAGTAAGAAAAAGTTAGCAAATACAAGGCTTTTGTAATTTGGTTCAAATGGTCCAAAGTGTCAGTAAAGAGGTTTCCACTCTTTTAACCCTCCTGTCACGTTAACATCCCGCCCCTAACTTTAATGACGCAGCGTGCAATTAAGCTCTTTTGGCCTTTATCTGCACAACCTGTTAAGGGCTTTTGTCACATTAAACAGATCACCATCTTACAAAGCCTGTGCTATTTGTACATTTTGGCTGCCAGTTAAAGGCCCTGTTAAACTTTAGACAAAGTGTGCACACCTAACCCCGCCTCAAACCCTGCCCCTCACAGCGACATCACTAGATCCATTGAGTGAATTGTGTCTGGCGATGTGTCTCAGCTTGCAAAGAGGTTTCCACTCTTTTAACCCTCCTGTCACATTGACATCCCGCCCCTTACCTTAATGTTCTGGTCAAAATTGACCTGTCTGTTTTAACTGTGCTTATAGCACAAAAAATATATATTTTCACCATTCATTCATTCATTCACCCCAGATATTAATCTGGGGTTGCCACAGCAGAATCAACCACCAACTTATCCAGCATATGTTTGATGCAGCAGAAGCCCTTCCATCTGCAACCTATCACTGGGAAACATCCATATACACTCATTCATACACACACTCATACACTACGGTCAATTGTAGCATACCTGATTCACTTGCACCACATGTCTTTGGACTTGTGGGGGAAACCGGAGCACCCAGAGGAAACCCATGCGAACACGGGGAGAACATGCAAACTCCACACAGAAACGCCAACGGACCCAGCCGAGGCTCGAACCAGCGATCTTCTTGCTGTTAGGCGAACGTGCTACCAACTGCAATGAAAATACAACTAGGCACTGAAAATGTATTACAAAATGAACAATAGATGACAGAAATCAAAATACTTTGTTTCATTACTAATAGACAGCTAACTAAAATATCTATCACAGGGTCTGACCAAAGAAATTGAAATTTTAATCCATTTGAATTTTTATCAACCAGCAAAGCACAAACAAAAAGCTCTCCTTTCCTGTGCACTGAGGGTTCGAATTTTTAGTCCTTTAATTGCACTATATTAGTGTACTAATATAGGGAATAGTGACTGGGGGTATAGACGGTGAGCATGGACAAAGGACTAGCACTAGTTATACTTTGGTCATTTTTGAGCAAGATGATAATGGTCTAATGCAATAAAATAATTGATGCTAATTTATGCTAAAAGTGCTTCTGCTAGACTTAAGATGGCTGAATGAAGATTGGCAGAAACAAAGACAGAAATAAAAAAAGAAAGAAAGAAAGTAGTGAGTAGAGGCATTGTGTGTGTGTGTGTGTGTGTGTGTGTGTGTGTGTGTGTGTGGGGGGGGGGGGGGGGGGGGTTCTGTCTAATGGATGAATATAGTCTGCATACCCATTCATTTCCTATGGCGGTCACTTTTGACTGGGAACACCACAGGTGTAACAAGGTTGATTAAAACACTCAAAATTCAATGCAATAGGTGATCATCACTTTTATATGTTCAAGTGCATAGTGTGGAGGATATCACAGGGCCTTGAGGCAATCATATGTAAAACCCAATATGTATGAGTGTTTTAAGTTGTAAATCTGTCAGATTTGACCTGAACATGAAAGGAAGGTTAAAAACATTCAGTAAATAATGTTCTTTTAAACTCAAGATATATTATAAGGGACTTTGGGGGGACTTGAATGAGTAACAAAGTTCAAGGAATCACAGATTTGAAGTGGCCAACTTCCCTTGCCATGGCGTGCAATTATGCTCTTTTGGCCTTTATCTGCACAACCACATCTGCACAACCTGTTAAGGGGTTCAGTCCCATTAAACAGGTCATCATCTTACAAAGCCTGTGATATTTGTACATTTTGGCTGCCAGTTAAAGGCCCTGTTAAACTTTAGGCAAAGTGTGCACACCTAACCCTGCCCCTCACAGCCACATCACTAGATCCATTGAGTGAATTGTGTCTGGTGATGCGTCTTAGCTTGCATGTGCAAGTCTGCATTCATACAATTGAAAAAAGTTTGTATATCATTATATGTTGATGGTCCCTTTAACATTTTAATTCAACATAGGCTCATTCTGAAAATGTAGCCCTTATATACATTTCTGGAGATCGTGAATTATGTAGCCAGAAGTGCGTATGTGTTTTTTTAAATGAACGCTACGAGGTGGTAGCGCTTGTTCCTTTTCATGCTTACCAGCTGACCTCTTACCTCCATATGGACAATATTCTGGCTTTGACCACTTTGTCCAGTTCACCATGCACGTTGGTGGACTTGAGATGCAGAGAGGAGATGACCATAACAACGGGGTTTGAAAGCAGGTAAGACAAAAACAGATTTCAAAAAATTAAGTCAACAAGTAAATAACAGGGTGAGAATGTGGTAAAACGTGGTAAAAATCTGACAAGGGCTTTTCTTTTTCTGGATTGCTTTTTAAAACTCTCGGTAGGGTTTTGGGAAGTGGGTGGGCAATCTGTGCTTGTTAAAATACTATTGGTACTACCCTACGTCAAGGCTGAAATGCAGAGGTGACTGTGCCTTCGCAGTAGCTGATCCTATGTTGTGGAATGCTCTGCCCCTCTGTATTAGATCTGTTTCATCCCTGTCTGCTTTTAAATCTTGGTTGAAAACTTAACTCTTTGATTTGGCATTTTATCAATGAAAATTGTCCGTTTTAGCTATAATTTTATATTTTTTCTCTGTTGGTTGTTGTACTGTGCAGCACATTGGTCAACCTCTAGTTGTGTTAAATAGTGCTATATAAATAAAAATTGACATTGACATTGCTTGGGTTTAGGGAAGGGGGAGGATGGGTCGGTTGATTGGTCAGTCAGTCGGTCGGTCAGTCAGTCAAACAGTCAGTCGACAGCGGCCTCGGGTAGATTTACGCAAGAAGAGCAAGTGCGAATGGCACTTGCGAGAGAAATTAAGATCCAAAAAGCTTACACAGCAGTCTCCAGACATGTATATAGAGGTATGTTTTCTATATATGTTGGTGGAGAAGTGTCAGCAGATAATAAGCAGACAGTCTACTAATACTTTGTTCAGCACTGCAGTAGGCAGGGTTGTAAATGTGTCACACTGTTTGCGTGTACCCCAATGGCAGTCTAGCATCTAAAACATCTAGCAAAACAACATTCTTCAGCCTGTTGCACACCAGATGAGCCCCTCGTTATGAAGCTCTTTGAGTGTATGGCCGTACACAATAAATATAAATACATATTAAATTACATTACAGATGAGAAGTGTCACCACAACATGTCACATTTTTATCTTGTTTTCTATTTGCCATAGACAGACAATGAATGGCACCACCGGTGTGCACACATACTGTATAAGGTGGTCGCACTTTGGACGCACCATGCCACGTTGTGACACCTCTTTTAGAATTGTAAATATAGTTTTCTATGAGGATACACACACTGGCACAGCAATTAGCTGTCTGTTAATGCTGATTAGCAATGTATAGACAACTATGTAAAATACGGTGGCCAAAAGAGCTTAACGCGCTGCCATTTAGAAAGCACATGCAATAACAAAAAACACCAGCAAATAAAGAAACGATCTTCATCAATTTGACAGCACACGTGTTGCAAATTGGTCACAACACAAACAACTGTTTGCTTTAAAGGACGGGACAGAAAATAACTAGATCATTTCAAAGTAATTCAAGTCATGTCAACACTTCATTTACAAGTAAAGGTAAGACCAGTGTGCGACCAATGTGTGTGTGTGTGTGTGTGTTTGTGAGTGAGAGGGAGATTTTGCGCATCCGCTGTGATGCTGTGTCGCTGTCTGTGGCATCCAGCTTGGTGTTTTTTGGGTGGCATATTGAATCACTATACATTTTACATTCTTCCTTGAACCTATATGCACCTGCCGTGTGTATGGAAAGCAGGCTGATATGATATATGAAACACAACTGGTAGTTGGCAAATATATTGAGTGTATATGTTTGTAAATGTGACCCTGAAAGAGTTAGTGCCTCACCAGCCACAAACCTTACTGTGTGTGCCTGCTGGGCAATAACTAAATGCACTACAGAATGTTATGTTTACACACACATACACATGTAAATGCATCTCACTACTCACTACTCTTGAGTACTTTTGAAAGGTCTACATTTTACTCATACTTTGAGTAATATTTACAACAGATACTTTTACTCTACTTGCATTGCATTTTTGGGCAAGTAATAGTACTTTTACCTAAGTATGATTTTTCAGTACACTTTCCACCACTGGTTCTTGTACACTGCCTTGTCTGACCCCATCTGAGTCTTTAAAATCTCTGTGTGACTGATGGTACAGGTGCGGACACATCTATACTGTAAAATCTCTTCTGCTTGACCCTTAAGTGTATTCAAGTTGCTAGTTGGTGTTGTTGTTTAGGATGTTGTTCTCCTGCCTGACCTCATGGGTATGAGGTAAGAATCAATCGGTTGTCAAAGAAGGCAGAGTTTTAAAACACACCCACTGACTGCTTAATTGCTAATGGGCCAATGGTAGCTCATAGGTGTTTAGGAGCCAAAATGTTTTGAACTGCTGAAACAACTCAAAAAGAATTTAGTTTGGGCCAGATGTAGTAAAAAAAAAAAACAATTTCAATTCATTCTGTTTGAAGAATACTGGAGCTTTGCAGATTTTGTCAGATAATTAAGAACATTATCATCAGGAATAAATGTATTATGAAAAGAAAACTCTTTAAATTCCAATTATATTTTGTGTGATAGTATTACATATGTTTTATATATAATATAGTTGTTGTTGTTTGTTTTGCTGTATTTATTTGTATATTTTTATTTATACTTTATAAATATATAACTCTTTGGGCGGTATAGTAAAAATTTATCTGAGCCCAGGTGCAGTCAAAGCATAGCACCCCTGGACCAGATGAGCATTAAGTGCTTTGCCGAAGGGCAAACTAACAGCGGTCACAGGAAGGGCCTAAAGCGTAATTTAAACCTGAATCATCCAGGGCATGGTATACAGCTGTTCCCACAGAGCCACCTGCCCCCATAGTACATGAAACCTGAAAACATATAAAAGTCGATTAACTGTAATGCCACTGACAGATGATTGACAAGGTGAGTTCAGTGTCCAGTGAGGAGGCCATCTTCATAGATAAAGCTCAGTCCCATATCCTGAACTCTCCTGTGAGCCCTGTGTTGACCTCTAAGCCACCGTGTTGCAGTGAATTTGTGATGTATTGCTATAAACCTCAGTAGAAGTCATAGTAGATTCACCTTCTCTCTCTAGTCATCTTTAACCTGGCTATTGCAAAGCATAGCCAAGAGGAAGATGTACAAAAAATGCATCAGTTTGTGATGATTTGTTTATTTGTCCTAAATTGTGCATGGACATGAATAAATCCATCTATTTGTCTTGAATCAGTTTTCTGGAATGGTTGTCATGTAAGCATTGACTATCTGTACATGTGTCTCTGACTGCCCTTACTGATTGACACCTCTGTCTTTCCCAGCACAACATGGACAGCGTGTCCTCTGGACTTTCACACAATCCAACCTGAACATCTCTCACCTTTTATTTCTTTGAGAAGTTTCACAATAGTCTCAAAAGTTCAGTCTTCACTTTCTGTCTGGTCAATAGATGATATGTGGTCAGAAAACACATCATGAACAGTGTACAACTTACATTGAATCAAAAAAATATGTTAAGCTGAAATAAACCAGGCTTTCCTAATGTTTAATTTTTTCCTAATATTTATTTTTATGGTCACACTTTACTATAAGGTTGTATTAGGGTGCTTTCAAATCTGTGGTTCAGTTCATTTGGTCCGGACCCAGGGCAACAAATTATACATTGTAGTAATTTTCTTCTGTTTTTGGGTCCTTTTCACACTACACTGATTGCTTTGGTCTGAACTAGTTGAAAAGAACCAAAATGCAGTAATGTTACAAAATCCACATCACTCATTGGCCGAATGTTATTTAACATATTTCCTAAACTGCTTTTCGATTGGTCTGAATTAACGTGAGGGAAAATGCCAATGAAATTCTCGCAAGTAAACAAACCGGCAGGCACAAAATGACACTTTTACTATGAAGGGACAACTGTGCTGGCTGATTGTAATTCTGGTCATAGTATACTATGTAGTTTGTATACATCACTTTAGACAAACTATACATTTTAAGAAATGAAGCACAGCTGGAAAACAATGTTTTAATGCATTGTAAACAGCAAGTCACTACAGGAGGAGGTGTGAATTAATTTAGCTAAACTACAACCTGGTCATCTTCCGGAAATATTACCAACGATCCATCAGGTAATGTCTTTTCCTATCACTCTCTGTTTAAAATAGTTTTTAAACAATCAAACATTTATCTTTCCTCTTCACCCCATAAGATGGGACAGTGCATCGGGCTATGGCAGCTGGGTTAGTCCAAAAGACGCAATACTTTTTGCGGTTGGGTCAGTTTTAGTTCAGATTATGTTCTCAACACAAACAAACTGCTCCTGGGTTTGTTTAAAAGTGTACTGAGACCACCTCTTCAAGGAGGACATCTGCCCAAACAAACTGCACCAAGGGGGAAAACAAACTCTAGTGCGATTCAATAAGGCAGGTGTGAAAACACCCTTAGTTAATGTTAGTTAATGCATTTACTAACATGAACAAACAATGATCAATACATTTAATACAGTATTTGCTCATGTTAGTTAATAAAAAAATCATTTTTAGTTTTTGTTATCTCACGGTGCATTAACTAATGTTAACAAGCATAAATTTGGATGTTAATAATGCATTAGAAAACATAGAACTATGATTAATAAATGCTGTGCACGTATTGTTCATAATTAGTTTGTGTTATGACATATTTTAACTAATAAAACCTTATTGAAAAGTGTGACCATTTTTATAATACATTTCTTGATGAATATCATAAAATAGCTAGCTAATTGGTTTGATTTGTTGAAGATTAAAGATTTGGAGCTCAAGAAACATTTATTTTTATTGTCAATTATAAAATATTGTACAGCAATATGTTTATGCAAACCATGCTACACTGTAAAAATGATTTGTTCACTCAACTTAGTTAGGTTTTCTCAACTTTAGTTGACAGAGTTAAAAAAATTGACCCAACTTATTTCAAGTTAACTGGACTTGCAAAGTTTAGTTTTATTAGGTTAACTTACACTATCAAGTTAGCAGAACTTGCCAAGTTTAGTTTAAATACAATAACTTACATTTTCAAATTCAATTAACTTAATCTAGCAGAATTGCTCAATTAGAAACAGAACAGACAACGAAATACATTATACATTTGATTAAAGGTCTTTACTCCCAATTTAGCAATTACACATAATGTACTTACAATGTACAGTACACTAATTTTTAAAAAATATTTACAAAGAAAGTATTTACAAAGAAAAAAAAATAAGCCAAAACTTATTTAATAAATCATGTAGACAATCAAGATCAGAGTATTCACTAAATCTTTGAAATATACATTTACTGAAATCTTTCAAAATTATTTGTCTGCTGTTGCTTAAATATTTGTTTATTATATGCATATGACAGGATATATTTGGTAAAATCTCACCTGTAGTAAGTCAGCCTTCCTCTGGGAATGTGCTGCAACCTATAGAAGGACAAAATGGCATTTGTGTGAATTTCTGTAAATATTTTTCCTAAATATTTGTCTACTGTAAAGATATGAAAAAATAGATGTTTAATAAAATCTCACCTGTTGTAAGTCAGTCTTCCTTTGGGAATGTGCTGCAGCTTTTAGAATGAGAAAATAAAATTTTGGTAAATTATTGTAAATATCTGGTCTTTAATATTTGACCACTGTATGGAAATACATATGAATGGAAATGCTGGTAAAATCCTCTGCTCTCTGGGAGCAACCTTTAGAATGAGAAAAGTACATTTAAATGAATTACTGTTAATATTTTTCCAAAATATTTTCTATTGTATATAAAAGGGGGATCTAGTAAAATATACTATTATACTGGGAACATTACATTGACAATCAGTTCATATGCGTCATTTTACAAGTTATAACACAAATTTGAAGAAGCATTACTTACCAAATGTGAAGATTGAACAATTAAAAAATCTGGTGAAAAATATCCCATGTGTCTGACTTCTGTTGCTTAATTGGCAGTTGGCCAACTGACCTAATGGTGGATATACTGCCTCCTGCTGGATTGGAAGTATGGGGCACAATTTAAAGGACGCTGTTTCAGCATATGTTTTTAGGTTGAGCTGACAAACACTCTATTACAGACTACTTGAGACAGTGAAAACTTGTCAGGTTAAGTTGAATTACCAACTTTCTTGTTTCAACTTACAAATCATGTTGAAAAAACTAAAATGCAGAATCATTTTTTACAGTGTACTTGTTTCATTATTGGTTAACATTATTATTTTTTATTGAATGTGAAGTTCAAAAAGCATTTTTGAAATAGATTGTGTGTATGTGTAATATCACTAACAACTAAAGTGTTACTTTATGTCAATTTAATAATTTCAAAAATAAACCATTTAACATACAATCAGTATTTTACATGTGTCCACAGCAATAAATTCATTATATTCTTGCTTTTGCTCTGCTACTCAAGTTGCAGTCTATACATTTTCACTAGATTTTACACATTTACACACACACACACACACACATATA
>CAIGQZ010000690.1:5945226-5956281 GCA_903798205.1 Danio tinwini | reverse complement strand
AACATGTGTCATGTTTTGAATAAGCAGCATCAGATCACAGTAGTCCCGTGAGGTTAAATCGGTCATAATTCCCATTTATTCCTAGGAATGAAAATAAAATGACCAGCCAGTGCGGTGTGTTTGTTTGTCGTCATCATTTGTGTTAATGGCGGATGCAGGAAGATCCGGCATGATGCGCGCTGCTGTGAGAATTCTATTGATTACCTAGTGAGACAACCTTTTTTTTCAAAATGAGTTGGAAAGTGCACCTTCCAAGCTTTATGCAGGCATGTCTCTCATGTATATTTCTCATGTATTCCGCAGTTTTTCCGTCTCATGTGGACGATTGTAATAACAAAGCCTCGTGGGCGTGGCTGCATTAAAAATAAAAAGCTCAGACTAAAGCCACCTTTCCACTGCACACGCCAATCGACAGACCAGAAGTCATTAATTTCCAATAGAGAGTACTCCAAGAGCTTTGTGGAGTTCTGATCATATCCGTATGTGAAAAATTCGGATCCATTTTGAGCTGCGGATACGTTGAAATATTTGAACTCCTGCGACTAGGCTGTATGCCACTGGCCGACTGCATGTGAAGTATTCCAGTGTTGTCCAAGCAGGTCCGTGCACATGAAATGAGAAATACTTTTTTTTCATTATTTTTTTATCAGAAAAAAGTCTGTAATAAAAAAAAAATTATAGAGTATTTTTTTATGTTGTCTTCACATTCCCTCCAAAAGGTTTAGTGGTCTATGAGTTTCTATTATTCATTCATTCAACCATGGTGAACGCACAAAGAATAAAGGCTTTTGCTTTTGCACTCCTTTATATCAGACACTTTGAGAATCAGCTTCTCTCCCATGGTGCACGACAAAACTGAAATTCTGTGCGACTGCCACAAAGGGGCGTATTCCGACAGGCGTGGCCAAATGTTGTGTGCAGTGGAAAGGTGGCTTAAGAAACTAGACATAGTGTTGGTTTCATACTGATAACTTTATCAAACATTATTTGTTTTCAACATGCACTCACTGCATTTAAAAATATACACTTTAAGCGTTCAATAGATGTCCAATGTCTCATGTCTATGTGTTTTGTTTTGTCACATTTCATTTAGTTTTATTGACCATTTCTTAAAACATTTTGAGGAGAGACAAAATAAAGAATGCGTACACTCATTATTTCCTTATTTTGCAAAAGCACACACTTTTGTTGTTATTGTAAGTGTACACAAAAAAAGTAGACACCTAACAGATTGGATTGATGTATTGCTCTTATCTGTACGATCAAAACTGAAAGTGTAATTTCACTTTTCGGAGTTATCAGGAGAAGATGCCTCAAAACGATATAAAATAACTCACAATGCTAAAATTGCTTTAAGTTATTTGTTTTTGACTGCTTCTAGTGTTCATTTCAGATGGAAAGAGAGGAGATCTGTATGTACCTGTATAAGTATGAATTCGGGTAGTTTTTAAGCTCATGTTATGTTGTATATATCACCATGTGTGTTCTCTGGAAAACAAACATATTGTCTTTCTCCCAAGGCTAGAATTTTTTTTAGATATTACCTTTTAAGTAGTGTATAATTTAGCATTGATTTAAGATAAATGTGGACAATAAATTTAGTTATAGTCTTCAAGAGAAAAAGCCAAGTGGGAACTGCCTGAAAAAAATACATGAATTTGTAACAAATTTGCCTAATGCCAGCCTGTGGTCTTCGCTGGCTGCCTATGAACAACATCTACTTTGACGCCAAAACATTGTAGCAAGCTTCAAGAATTAGTTTTTTGTTGCTGATATGTTGAGAAAAGGCTGTTCCCCAATGGGCGGGGAACGGAAAAGCTACAGTACGTGGAAACTTCCACTATGGGGATTTTGTCAGAAGCCAAATAATTAATAAAACGGGCCAATGAAATGTCAATGAGTTGGCGGCATCAGCATACACAGCTGGCAGCAATCACAATTATTGTATAAAGATGCCAGCCGTGCAATGCAGAGTCACCTTTTTTCACTTTCAGAGCTGAACAAGCTACTGAGAGATTCTTCAGGGTTTTTCCAACCCTCCTTTGGAAGAAGAAAAAGAGAGAGTGAACGAGAAAGCTGCCGGCATTGACAGACTGCTTCTCCCGGTCGCAGTGTGTTACACGCGGTGGCAGACAGTCAAGCTGGGTATTCTACCTTGCCTGGCAGTCTCTGGGTCCGATCCTTCTAGAGCGGTAAGTACAAGGAGCAAGTTTCCAAAAAGAGCAACATGGTCGTGCAGCTCGTCTTTTTCAAGTTGTCGTTCTGACCGTGCGTTTCTGGATGCAGAAGCACATCTAGCATGTGGGGTCCAGCATGCTAATGCAGTGCTTGCTGGCAGTACATGCCGTCACTGGCATGGCATGTCTGTCATGCAGCTAAGATCACGGCTCCTCCTTAAAAAAGGACGAACCACCCCTGTTGTTCCCCACTAGCTGACGCTCAAAATGATCATGCAGAAGCTGACCCTCCGGTGCGTCGATCATCAAGATTGGATCAGCAATAGACCTGAAGGATGCATACTTTCTTGTGTTCGAGGGTCGAGCTTGGCAGTACAAAGTTCTCCCCTTTGGGCTCTCTCTTCGGCTCACAGGCATCCGCATACTCAACTATCTTGATGACTGGCTGGTTTTTGCTCACTCACAGGATCAATTGATTATGCACAGAGACAGGGTGCTCCAGCACCTCGACCAGTTAGGGTTTCAGGTCAACCAAGAAAATAGCAAACTCGCCCGCTTGCAAAGTATCTCCTTTCTCGTGTTAAAGCTGTACCTAATCACCATGGTGGCACGCCTCTCCCATAAGCATGTCAAGCTGATGCTGACCTGTCTGAAGGAGTTCGACAGGAAAACTGTGGTCTCTCTGAAATTATTTCAGAGGCTCCTGGGGCATATGGCATTCGCAGCCGCCATCACGCCTCTTGTATTGCTCCATAGGGGACAGCTGCAGCACTGCCTTTACGATTGAGCCCCCAGACGTGCATGGCACTCGGGCACGCACCGAGTACCTGTCACTCCACTGTGTCGCCATGCCCTCAGCCCCTGGACGGACCCTGCGTTCCTACAGGCCGTAGTGCCTCTAGAACAAGTGTCCAAACATGTCGTCGTATCGACAGATGCCTCCAGCACGAGCTCAACCTGTTTGCTTTCTCTGAGAGCGCCCATTGCCAATTGATTTTTTCCTGACTGAGAGCTCCCTGGGCACGGACGCACTGGCCCACAGCTGGTCTCGGGGCAAACACGCATTGCCCCCAGTGAGCTTACTTGCGCAGACTCTTAGTTGCCCCTCTGTGGCCCAGCTGGACCTGGACCTCTATCCTCACAACAACCCATCCCCCACCCCGGTTTAGATTCAGAATTCAGGCCGGCTTTCTCTCACGTGATTCTGAGACCTCAGCCTGGCTTTGTGTCCAAGGTTCCTACCACACCATGTAAAGACCAAGTAGTGAGCCTGCAAGTGCTGCCTTTAGAGGAGGCAGACCCAGCCCTTTCATTGCTGTGTCCTGTTCACACTCTGCGTATTTATGTGGACCGCACTCAGAGCTTTAGATCGTCTGAGCAGCTCTTTATCTGATATGGCGGTCGGCAAAAGGGAAGCGCCGTATCCAAACAGTGGTTGGCCCGCTGGTTAGTGGATGCCATCTCCTTCACTTATCTGAGCCAGGGCGAGCCGTGTCCCCCTGGAGTGAGAGCACGCTTCACTTGGAGCGTAGCTTCCTCTTGGGCATTAGCATGCAGCGCCTCTCTAGCAGATATCTGTAGAGCTGCGGGCTGGGTGAGAGCTGATTTCCTCAAGGGTGTTGGTAAACTCTGGTGAATGAACAAATTTGGTTTGGTGTTGTAACACGCTTGCTGCGCCTTTCTCTCTAACACAGATTTACAAGCACTTTTCAAATTCTGTTTAGTTGAGTTTCCCTTTTGGCGAACCCTACAGAATTCCTCCGAGGTGCCAGCACCTGACTCAGGGGAGGAGTCAGGTGCCTGGCCCATTACATTTTTGGCATGCCCACTTGGTCAGCCCGCATTCTGGGTAAAGGTGTCTGCTATGCGTGATGCCCACTGATGATCCCATATGCTTCACTCAGCCACAGTATAGTTCCCCCCTCATAGGCAGGCCTGTGTCTTCTCTCCCGCTAACCATATTTTCATATGTGTTCTCCCCCTTTTCAGGGTTAGTCCATATGTCTTCTTGCCACCAGGTCTCCCCATTTTGGCAGCAGGTGGCCTCTGCAGCATCCTCCCTTTCGGGACAGCACGCTTTCCCAACATACTGTCATATTTTAAAATTCCTAGAGAATTAACTTGGTGTATTTTTTACGACTCCCCAACAATATAAATAAGACTCAAATGCTTCACAGGTAAGTAAAGTAAATTAGTGTCAGGGGTCACGTTGGAGGGCTGCATCTCTGGTGATGATGGTGCGCTTACACTTAGTGCTTGACAAACCTCTCACCAGTGAAGTGGTAAGGTTCAATCGCTGTGGCATTTGCCATAGATTTCCACATAGTGGAAGTTTCCACATATTGAAGTTCCCCTCCTACTGGGAGGGGAATGCTACATTCCGTCACCACAAGCGATTGTGCCCAAGCTGACAGCTGTAGTTTGATTCTTAAGCTAGAAAGCTGACTGTGCATTGCACGGCTGGCATCTTTATACAATAATGATTGTGATTGCTGCCAGCTGTGTACGCTGATGCGGCCAACTCATTGCCATTTTATTGGCCCGTTTTATTACCCTTTTAGATGATTGGCTTCTGACAAAATCCCCATAGTGGAAGTTTCCACACAGCATCCCCCCCACCCCCCACCCCCACCCCACCCCCCTCAGGGAACAAGAGTTACTTTAGTAACCGTTGCGTTTTCTATATTGTGATGAGCAAACAAATCCACTTTGCATCTACTTACAAAGAATTAAGACTTGGGCAACAATTGTTATGCTCAAACCAATGCCATCGTGTGTATACAAATACTGGGAAAGCCTCTGGTGTTGAAATTCAAATATAGTAATAAGCATATGTTTTATCAGAACGCACTGTTTGTGATAGGCCAAATACATGATACTGACCAATTCATTTGACCACTTAAAGCAGAGTATGCTCAAGAATGTTAGGTTGCTTCAGTAAATGCGGGTCAAATTTAGCCAAATCCACCTTTTAGATAAAATTGTGTAGTTTAAAATATTTTAGAAAATGTAACCCAATCATTAAGGTTGTCTATAGTTGATCCAAATTTGGTCGCAAAAATTAGGTAGCCCTAAAATAGTGTAATAGGAAAATTATTCATAAAAACACATTTTTGTGCTAAGCTAGCAATATTTATAAAAGACAAAAGTATTCAGATTTAGTGGATTTTTTTTAAGGTTCCATGTGTGAACGTGACTAGCATCTATACACACTACACCAATCAGGGTGAACTTTAAGCCAGGTAGCAGTTTTTTCAATCCCCGTTCACACCAAGGGAAATCTGATTTAGTCTGCGAGTGAGATTGATCCTATATTTGAGCTTGCCCTCCAACACACGGCAAAGAGATGTCTGATAGGTTTTCACTTCAAGGATACTTCCACTTCTTCAGGCCCAGGAATCTTGTTATTTCCAAAGCCCTCATGCTGCCCTAATTGGCCCCAGTCATTGTCTTGTTAGATAGACATGGTCCAGGCTGATATTTTGGCTCTTCTGAGGGCCACTCATTTTTGCAATACCTCCTTGTTCTTCACAAGATGTCCACTTTGCAGGGAAAGGTTCATGATACTCTTGAGTATCATCGACAGAAACCCTTGTCTGCTATATCAAGGAATACTTTGAATTTATCCAAAGATCAAAGACCAGGGCATTTCAGACTTTTTTTTTCTTTTGAGTCAAATCAGATTTAACAATGCATTTTAAAATACTCTCAGTAATAAAGTTTTGACTTCTGATTCAAATTTGAATTTAAATTCAATACCTTTGTCAAAAAAAAAAAAAAGAAAGAAAAGAAAAAAGCCAAAGCCAGGCAGTACTGCTCTCAAATAATGCCTCTATCCATGCTGGAGACATTGTGAAGCTAGTCAGTAATAATAGCAACTCTCATCTTATCTCTTTCAATATCCTGTTGAGCAAATAAGATTGCATAATTGCCATTCTAAAATGCAATATCGGGAGCTTATTGAAATGAGCAACTTGCCTAACATTTAATTGGTTTCACTTAGTTATCCAAATCTGATGCTTAACATGTCTCTATAGACAATTCTGTGTGAAAAACTTCTTGAAAAAAAAATCGTAAAGCATTCGAAAGGTCATATGATTGGAGAGGAAACTATCACCGTGGGAAAAGGGGAACATTAGAAGCTTTGTCTACATGCTACTGAACTATGGCATGCTTTTGTATTCTGTGCTTAAGGGTCAATATCACATTCAGCTGTACCTTGTTCTCCTACCTGTCACCTATGTGGCTATTGTTTTAGTGTGTGTTGCCATGGTGTTGGATTGTACATTATTTGTATGCTTTTTAGGGTGTCAGAAATAACACTAGCAGGCTTTAAAAATGTATTAGTACAAATATAAATGTACCAAATCATAAAAAAAAAAAAAATCCTAATTTTGTTTTGGAGGTTTCCTGCAAACATTTTTTTATCCATCCAAGGTCAAAAAGTATATGTATATTTTGAATGTACAAGACAATGGAGATTACATACAGGAAAGTGAGGGGGGTTAATGCATGATCCGTACGGATCACAATCCACACTTGGGAACTCAAGTGACCCGGGGATTAATAACTTTTTTTGAACTTGTAGGTTAATACAACATTTAAAACGCCGCCCTTGTCATTCAAATCAGTATTCAGTATTCTAAGTATTCTGGCTTCCCTGTAAAATATAGTGATGATGGAAAAAGTTGTGGTGAGACCTAAATGATTTCTTAGGTTATTAACTAAAGGTGTTTTCTGTAACTGTTTAGCCAGCATTAACGTATTCAGTGTAAAGCTGCACAATTAAACATTAAAAGATTGTGAACTCAATTCAAACTTGTGCAACATTAATGATAAATGCTAATGATTTACATATGTTTATTAATCCTTCAAAGCACTGCATTCAAATTCATGTTTGATCGATTCAGTTTTTACACTTTTTTAGTTAGTTACAAACAATTAAATAACACAGAAGTGCTGGGAGAACAGTTTATAGTTCAGATATAAACACTGATATTTACGGTAAAGATTAAAATCACCATTTAATGGAACTTGGTGCTGGTGAACGTTGTAGCAATTGCAATGCGTAACCAATAAGTGCAGAGAAACAACCATTAAAATTGTCACTAAATAGGTTTTAAAAAATGATACACCTATAATGAAAAATGAAGTTTTGTGTAAATTGATGAATTTTTAATTGAAACAAAACATATGCTGTACATTATGTTAGATTTCTATATTTAGCATTATCAGCAACAGTAGCAACAATAATCTTTCATATTGAATATTTTCCTTTTTTTTTTATCTGTTACACCACTACTGAATATTAGCTCCTGAGGCTTCCTCAGCACTGGTACAGGGTTTCTGCAAATATCATAATGTCAAATCTAAGACTTTTTAAGACCTTTTTAAGACCATTAAGTTTTAAATTTAAGACCTATATCACAATATCAAAAACAAGCATGCACATAAAGAGAAAATACAAAATCATAAAATTAGTGGTAAAATAAATGTATTAAAAATTGACCAAGACTAAACACAGGTTAGATGCACCATTGAACTACAGAAAAAACAAACAAACATCTTAAGTATGATTCGCCTGGCGCCACATCGTGCACCTCACGAAACGGACGAGGCTTTTATACTTGACGCGTTCGCCATTCAGATATTCTTTTAAATGACAGGGGGTGGTCAAAAGAAACAGATCATTCAAGATAATTGTTTTTATAATTTTTTATCATTTTTTATAAAGATTTTTATAACCATTCAAGATGTTTTAAATCTAAAATGTTTTAAATCTAAATGATGCATCACTTGCTTTTGTTCACATCTCGGACAGTTACCTATTAAGGTCAAATATTAATGGCAACAGAACTTGCATTGCTCTACAATTATATTTTTTTTTATTATGGCAAGAATAAAAACAAAAAGAAGTACACTTACTAAAAATACTGACGTTTTTATTTTCTATTTTATTTTGCCCACTCAACAATTCACACATTAGTGTCTGGCTAGTTTCTGCCCTCTACTTATAAGCTAAAAAGGCAATAATGGTCCGACATTCGTGACCATTATCACCAATAAAGCCTAGAAATTGGGCATCGATATATTGTAAACTGACATGTTCATATATTTCTTTCCAGTTACAGTCAGAATTATTAGCCCTCCTGTTTATTTTTTCCCCAATTTCTGTTTAACGGAGAGAAGATTTGTTTCAACACATTTCTAAACATAATAGTTTTAATAACTCATTTCTAATAACTGATTTATTTTATCTTTGTCATGATGACAATAAATAATATTTGACTAGATATCTTTGAAGACACTTCTATACAGTTTAAAGTGACATTTAAAGGTTTAACTAGGTTATCTAGGCAGGTTAGGGTAATTAGGCAAGCTATTGTAAATTGATGGTTTGTTTTGACTAGTGAAAAATATATATTGCTTAAGGGGGCTAATATTATTGACCTTAAAATGGTGTTTAAAAAATTAAAAACTGCTTTTATTCTAGCTGAAATAAAACAAATAACACTTTCTCCAGAGGAAAATAATATTATCAGACATACTGTGAAAATGTCCTTGCTCTTTTAAACATAATTTATGTAATATTTAAAAAAGAAAAAAATCAAAGGGGGGCTATTAATTCTGACTTCAACTGTATCAAATAAATAATGTTACTTAATTTTAGTTTGTAACTTGTAAATTGTTTTAAATTAAAAATTGTAACATATACATCAGTGTAAAACATATGACCGGTGAAAAAACATATTCTGTAATAATAAAACCATATGGGTCTCCACTTTTGCATGGCCTCTTTATTTGTTTTAGCAAACTTATCCCTCAGGTTTTTCCAAACTTTTACAAAAACGTTCCTTCTTTTTCACTGCTGTTGCAATTTCTAGCCAATAATTATTGGTCATCTGGTTATCTCTATGATGATCAGACATAGACGGATCATAAAGAAGATGTGTGTACAGTCGTACCTGTTTCAGACAAAATATCTTCAAAGTGTTTCATATTCAACTCAAATCAAATTCGGCCGCAAACTGTTTACTCAAGTCTCAAAGCATTACGTGAGCTCCGTCAGCCGAAATCATGTCAAGCGCACCCAAAGTGAACGTCCGCAAACACATCGATTACGTCACATTCACCGCGCGCTCTGAGTTCAATAACAGAAAGCTGATTGACTATATTACATGTTGGTCTCATTTATAGTTGTAATACAGCAAATTACAATTGGACTAGTAAAATGAAGAACTACAAACACCACAAAAACCAAGCAACAGCAACAAAAAATAATTTGAATGAGCATTAGATGTAGTGTTACATGGACATCGGAAAAATAAGACCTGTGCAAAAATATTTAAGACCTAGAACAGCGAATTTAAGACTTTTTAAGGCCTTAAATTTCAATTTTTAAATATTAGACTTTTTAAGACTTTTTAAGACACCGCGGAAACCCTGTGGTAAAGTTACAGTTAAAGTTAGTGATATTAACATTAACAATAGCATCGATTTTAAAGTTATCAGTTTAAGTGCTCATGATTCATAAATGCATGAAAAAAAGGATTTGCTTTAGCAGAAACCAGCATCTGTACAACATTTTGGCAACATCAACTAAACTCTTCCAGATCTCAGCTACAACTACAGTGTTTGAGGCTCACATTAGACATTGTTCAAAGGCAGCCAATGAAAATCATAGTCAGACCTCTGTAGGTTTGTGTAGAAACTGGAATTACTTTGAATTACTTGTGAAAACTGGAATTAACTGATGTTCAAAATATGTCCTTTCATTGGGGATGCTGTGACTCCATTTACCATGCGCTTTGATCCTTGAAACTTTAAAGACCTTTTGATTTTAGAAACATCTGTATTATTTACTACATGAAAAATAATATCCCAAAAAACCATGAAAGTGGTACTTTGTAAACGCATAAAAACATTAAAGTTCACCACAGAATGTGACATGCAACATGACCAAGGTGAATGGTTACACTAGGTGGGCACTGTCATACTTTCAATATGCAAAAAAAGCTCTTTGATAAGAGCTTCTATTTTATAAGGCTCAACTTTTTTTTTCTTGACTGCTCTTTTCTTGTCAGGTCTGAGAGTACAGGAGAGAAATTAAGGGGCATGGAGCACCTGCAATAACCTGCAAACCCCTGGAAAGCATGTACCTGCCTATTTGTAGTGGGTCTGGAAAAAGACTTGACCGCTTCCACCTTCCTCCTGCAGCTTTATTATGCTACATCTGATCTGGAAGCCCAGGTAACATGTTTCCTATAACCCCAGACGTCGCTTCTTCAGGCAATTCTTCTTGCACCTTCTGAACTCATAGCGGATGCTCTCATAATGGACGATTACATCACCCTGCTAGACTGTTGGAAAGGTTTGAAGTGGATAGACAATTACTTCCATCAGCCACCAGAACTGGTGGTTAGGGGTCTTCAAGTTGATCTCTGATCATCTTGTTGAGTTTTCTTCAGATTGTTTTGCAATGTCAACCTTGACCAGGCATTCAGCTGAGAAGGCAAAGTCATATAGGGTAAGTTGAGAGCAAATGTTCTTCAAATTAATTTGACAGTGTTTGCACCATCAAGTTGATAGGCTTCAGTGGTCACAGATTCCACCTCATCACCTGTTATGTACTGAATAGTACCTGCCAAGAAGCAAGGCATTTGCAGTTACTGAGGGAACCAGTTTAACAGTGTATATCGAGAGCTTATTATGCTTGTGTTTATTCTTTATTAGCATGCTGAGTTCTGAGCAGCAGTAAATTTCATGGTTTGTGCCAATTTATCTAGTTGTACTGTATAGACCAAATACAAATCTATCTATCTATCTATCTATCTGTCTGTCTGTCTGTCTGTCTGTCTGTCTGTCTGTCTGTCTGTCT
>CAIGQZ010000690.1:5912003-5932623 GCA_903798205.1 Danio tinwini | reverse complement strand
TTCTTTCTTTCTTTCTTTCTTTCTTTCTTTCTTTCTTTCTTTCTTTCTTTCTTTCTTTCTTTTTTTCTTTCTTTCTTTCTTTCTTTCTTTCTTTCTTTCTTGACATATATTATACCATATTCACCAGTTCCTCAGAGATTTGGGTCCATATTGACATGACAGCATCACACAGTTGCTGCAGATGATGCAAATCTCCCATACCACCACATCCTAAAGGGGCTCTATTGGATTGAGGGCTGGTAACTGTGAAGGCCATTTGAGTACAGTGAACTCGTACTTTATGAACTGGTGAGTAATCCTGCTTAAAGTAGCCATCAGAAGATGGATAAACTGTGTTCATAAAGGGATGGCCATGGTCAGCAACAATACTTAGGTAGGCTGCGGCATTGACGCAATGCTCATTTGGCTCAAAGTCTGCCAAGAAAATATCCCCCACACCATTACACCACCACCACCACAAGCCTGAACCATTCATACAAGGCAGGATGGATCTATGCTTTCAAGTTGTTGAAGTCAAATTCTGACCCTACTATCCGAATGTCGCAGCAGAAATTGAGATTTATCAGACCAGACAACGTTGTTCCAATCTTCTATTGTCCGATTTTGGTGAGCCTGTGCGAATTGTAGCCTCAGTTTCCTGTTTTTTTGTTTTTTTTTTTGCTGACAGGAGTGACACCCAGTGTGGTCTTCTGCTGTTGTAGCCCATCCGCCTCAAGGTTCAACATGTTGTGCATTCAGAGATGCTCTTTTGCCCACCTCGGTTGTAAAGGTTATTTGAGTTACTGTTGCCTTTTCATCAGCTCAAACCAGTTTGGCCGTTCTTCTCTGACTTCTGGCATCAACGCAGAACCTCCGCTCACTGGATATTTTCTCTTTTTGGACCATTCTATGTAAACCCTAGAGATGGTTGTGCATGAAAATCCCAGTAGATCAGCAGTTTCTGAAATACTCAGAAATACCTAGCCCATCTGACACCAACAACCATGGCACGTAAATCACATTTTTTCCCCATTCTGAGTCTTGATTTGAACTGCAGCAGTTCATCTAGACCAAGGGTGTCCAAACTCGGTTCTGGAGGGCTGGTGTCCTGCAGATTTCACCTCCAACTTGCCTTAGCACACCTGCATGGATGTTTCCAGAAATCCTAGTAAGAGCTTGATTAGCTAGCCCAGGTGTGTCTGACTGGGGTTGGAAGTAAAGTTTCCCAGACACCGGCCCTCCAGGACCGAGTTTGGGCACCCCTGATTTAGACTATGGCTGTTTCTCAATTCCAAGAACGCAGAGAATGGACTTGCGTTATTTTGGAGACCGGTCTTGCCAGGTGTCCTCGGAAGAATGAACTCGGGAGACCACGAGAACAGAGAATGCGTCCTGTGAGGAATGAGATGCTGCTTTCTTCCTGATGGTCACGTGACCTTCACGCGTTTTAAATGGAAAATTATTTAAACATTACAGCATTCATACAGTGATTTATTGTTTTTCCCCTTTTCTAAATATATACTATGCATAAAAAAATACAAATATACATTGCACAATGTAAATAAAACAGATTTTAATATGAATTTCAGCAAACAAACACCCTTGATGGGTTTATTCCTTTATTAACATGTCTATGATGACCTAGGAACTAGTAAGTTTGGGAGATCACAATCCTACTTTATCACCATAGTGCCCTTGAGCGAGGCACTTAACCCCATGTTGCACTGAGGAGACTGTCTGCATAATTACAGCACACTAAATCACTTAGGAGAAAAGAGGATGTGCTGTAATGCCAAGTGCTGAGTAACTAATTTGGATTAATTTATTTAATGAAAAACAAGACCAACAACGCAATATTTATTGCAAGGATAAGGTTTCTACACGAGTCAGCAGGTATCAATTCATATCTAACATTCTGCATAAGAAATCATTTATGTTATTGTGGAATGCTTGAAATGCCAGGTGCAAATGAAGATCATATAAAAGTCATTTCAATGACACAAGCCTCATATAAGCAAATGGAGTCTGGCAGGCTTCCATGATGTGTTGCGGGGGCTTCAGTCTGCACGGCCTCAGTCCCCTCACAAGTGATCCCAGTTAATCAAGCTCAGCTGGGGGTGCTTCATTAGTGACTTCAAACTTGTAAATTACTGCGGTTTTAAAGTTAACACCCTCTCGCTTGTGCTGAAACACCCAGCCAGTTGCTGTAGTTCCATATTCGTGCAAGCCAATATGATGGTGATTTACAAAAATCAGTTCATTGAAGTAACCTATTGACTTGCTTTATAAGAAAACTAATAACTTCACATTATGAGTAAAAACTGTTTATAAGACTTTATTAAAAAATCTGATTATGTCCCGCTAACAGTAAAATATAATAAATATTTTATTTGTTATGTCTGTTGTCATGTTAAATAAATCATTAAATGTTGAGCAGCAACATGTCAGCTGGAAACTTAAAGCTCATATATTATCCTCTCAAATTTTGATTATTCCACTTCTGCTTCAGTGTACACTGCATAAAGCTATTACTTAAAAAAATGATTAAACCCATTGCTTTAAAAATGTTGATTTTACTTAAGTTGATTTTACTTAAAAACAATTAAGTATTTATGTTGTAACTTAAAACTGTTAAGTTGACTTAACTAACATTTTTTTTTATAGGTATCCACATTGTTTTTTTACTTAGTAGTTTGAAGGCAATGATTTTACTCACTTTTTTTAGCAAATCGCTTTTTATAGTGTAGATATGAGGATTTGTGAATTAATAACCCACACAGTAATCATAATAAATTGTATGGAAAAAAAAGAACAAAAAGGTTGTTTGTGTTTTACCATCTCTAATGTTCATTGTACCTAAAAACGGCAGAAAATTGCATAATAACTACTAATAATAAATTTTTTTAATAATAATAATTCCTTACATTTATATAGCGCTTTTGTGGGCACTCAAAGCACTTTACACATTGGAGGGAATCTCCTCATCCATCACCAGTGTGCAGCATCCACCTGGATGATGCGACAGCAGCCATTTTGCACCAGACCGCACACCACTCACCAGCTGGTTGGTGGAGAGGAGGTCATGATGGACAGAAGCAGAATGATAGACAGAAGCAATGGGCAGATTTGGCCAGGATGCCAGGGTTAAACCCCCACTCTTTTTCAAAGGACATCCTGGTGTTTTTAATGACCACAAAGAGGACCTCAGTTTAACGTCTTTGATCGAGATGGCGCTCACTGAGCAGTAAAGAGTCCCCGTCACTATACTGGGTCATAAGGACCCACACAGACCGCAGGTTGGACACCCCCTGCTGGCCTCACTAACACCACTTCCAGCAACAAAGATTGGTTAAATGGTTTTTTTTTTGTTTTTTTCAATGTGCCTATAGGTGTATATTCAAATCCGAACATATAGCAAAACAAACTAGGGCTTATCAGAGGCTGAACAATACTTCATTTTAAATATATATATGCTTCCTCAGATTAAAGTCTTGAGTGACATATTTTCCATTGCAATAAGCAAAAGGTTGTTAGACATTTGCATACATTTAATGATTTATTATATGACTAGATTTGACATTCTGTAATTTACAAGAAATGTCATTTGTATTAAATTGTATCTAATTTATATTTTAAATAAATTAATTAATAATTAAACAACAAACTAAACTAGAATGTAAATAAAGTGGCAAATAGATTAATAATCCCACCATATTAATCATGTCCCAGTGCTATCCGGTGGTTTATATGAATGGAATTGAATTACATGTTTTTTACTTGATGCTCTGTAGCAAACACATATACAGTTTACATTTTTACATAACATGACATTTTACATGAGGAAATAATAATAAAATGAGAATAGTCAAACTAAATAAATCACAATCCAAATTCAAGAAAATCAACTTAATATTTACAATGTAAATGCCTAGTGTGCAATAAATCACATTGGCCACAATCACCTCAGTCACGTTTATGTTCACCCCATAAATGCATGTGCTTGCAGTAAAACTGGCTATAATTCAAATTGAATAGTATCTCAATGTCTCTCTTTAAAATATTCACTGCTAAAAGAGGGAGAGAAAAAGAAGAGAACGTCTCAAGAGAAAGTCTCAGAATCTCTCAAAAGAAACGAACACTTGTGAACCAACTGTTTTCAGCGAATTAAAATATAAAAATTCCTGTTTTACTTCAAATCATATCAAACAGCAGTTCAAAGACATGCATCCATTCTCAAAAGGACATCATAGTTCAACCTTTGGTTCAACCTAACCAGAGCTTTAGAGTGGGATTTAAAAGATATATATAATGATAATAATTTCAAAGCAGTAAATAATCTGCACAGATGCACATCTCATTTTCCGAAGGCAAGTGAATTATTTAGTGTAATCTGGCAAAGCACGGCTGTGCATCATATTTTAATGTGATACATCAGGGAGCTATTCTCCCTATGCATTTCTGCTTTCCGCATAAGGGCACATCCACAGTCAATCATAGGATTTATGACTGCTGGGGAAGAAAAGAAAGGCTGTAAAATTATGGTAGGCTTTGCACCGTGGTCATGAAATGTGCATGTAATCAGATTTCGGATATGCTAAAATATGCGCTGCATAACAATTGCTGGTTGACAATGCAGGAGTTTCTAAACAAAATGCAAAGGATTGAATCGTATTACACTTTTCTTCTGTTGTGCAGCATCTGTTTAAGGAACACCTGGAAAAGGTGAGAATGAGAAAGTCAGGACAGGACACTCGACTGAATGGTGACTCAACAGTGAGACATTGCCTTTAGGCTCATTTGAATGAACAGCTGGCGGGTTAATGAACAGAAAACAACATGTCAAGGGGTTCCCATAACTCCCCCAGAGACGTATAGGAAGATTTTAGACAGAAAGGAAAAATAATGGTGATGCTTCATTAGCTTCGTTTTACGCCTGCGTGACAATTGAGCATCAATATATGTGTATGAACGTGCAATTATTGTGTTTAATGTGTTGCCTGGAGACTGAAGTTTGGCTGTTTTGATATTCGTGCTATTAAATATTGAACATGTTGCCCATTTTCACTCAAAGCACATTATAAAACCGTTGAGAGAATTAAATGGCGCTAAACTTAATTTTTAAATCATCGGCGGGGATATTCATGTACAGACTTAAAAATAAACCACAGAGAGTGATGTTACTCCTATGAGGAAGGATATGCTAGAGATCCTTAGTGCCATTTGGCAAGATGATGAAAAATCCTTCCCTGTACTCCACAGCACTTTCCAATTACTCTTCTTCACACACTAGAAATCTTGGCTGTCACTCAGGGTGACTTGGTTCTGACTGTAATCCCTCTGTCCAGCCCTTACTGGGGCCTTTTTGATTAGCCAATTAAACTGTGCTCTCCCTGACATTTTAAGACCAATGGTATTTATTTCTATTTTAAACATAGCGAGGCTCCCAATCAACCACTCACTGATATACCCCAAGTTTTTTGATGTATTAAAGATGAAGGAAGAAACAACCTTTTGTCTGACATCAAACAATATAAAATAACAAGTTTAGGTAAAAATAGGGGAACACTTTATATTAAGGTGTCCTTGCTACACGTTCCATTGACTATAATAATTACAATTAGTTATGCATAATTACGTATAACAAAATCTAACCTATATTTAAACTCCAATATATATATATATATACAATTGAAGTTTAGAATTGACGTTTTGATGTTTAGCAGAGCAAGGAAATTTATGTCTAAATGTCTGATAATATTTTTTTTTCTTTCTGAAAAAGTCTTATGTGTTTTATTTTGGCTAGAACAAAAGCAGTTTTCAATTTTTTAAGAACCATTTTTTAGGATCAAAATTATAAGCCTCTTTAAGCTAATTTTTTATCGATAGTCTACAGAACAAACCATCGTTATACAATAACTTGCCTAATTACCCCAACCTGCTTAGTTAACCTAATTTACCTAGTTAAGCCTTTAAATGTCATTTTAAGCTGTATAGAAGTGTCTTGAAAAATATCTAGTAAAATATTATTTACTGTCATCATGGCAAAGATAAAATAAATCAGTGATTAGAGATGAGTTATTAAAACTATTATGCATAGAAATGTGTTGAAAGAATCTTCTCTCCGTTAAACAGAAATTGGGGAAAAAAACAGGGGGGCTAATAATTCAGGGGGGCATATATAAATGCAATAAAAGGCACTTTATTTAAAGTCCTAATGTATGTTATTTTATAAATGGTCACACTTTATTTTGATCATCCGTTTGTTGAATTTAGTTACATTGCATCTACATGCCAACTAATTCTCGTTAGATTATATGTAGACTGTTAGGTTGGGGTTAGGGTTAGGCTTAAGGTTAGTATAAGTTGACAGGTTCTTATTTATAGTCAGTTAAATGTCTGTTGAAGAAGCAGTATTAACAGATTTTAAGCAGACAGTCTATTAATACTCAAATGGACCATAAAATAAAGTGTTACCTTATAAACGTCATTCATTCATTTATTTTCTTTTCGGCTTAGTCCCTTTATTAATCTAGGGTCGCCACAGCGGAATGAACCGCCAACTTATCCAGCACGTTTTTACGCAGCGGATGCCCTTCCAGCCACAACCCATCTCTGGGAAACATCCACATACATAATCATTCACACTTATACACTACTGACAAATTAGCCTACCCAATTCACCTGTACCGCATGTCTTTGGACTGTGGGGGAAACCGGAGCACCCGGAGGAAACCCACGCAAAGGGAAACACAGGGAAAAAATGCAAACTCCACACAGAAATACCAACTGACAGCCGAGGCTTGAACCAGCGACCTTCGCTGTGAGGCGACAGCACTACCTACTGCGTCGCCCCTTATAAACTTAGTTCTCTGTTATATTCATACATTCATTTATTTATTTTTCTTCATCTTAGTCTCTTTATTCATCAGTGGTTGCCACAGCGGAATGAACTGCCAACTTATCCAGCATATGTTTTATACAGCAGATGCCCTTCCGGCTGCAACCCAGTACTGAGAAATACCCATACACACTCATTCACACACATACGGTACATTACGGCCAATTTAGCTTATTCAATTCACCTAGCGCATGTCTTTGGACTGTGGGGGAAACCGGAGCACCCGAAGGGAAAAACCAATCTAACACAGTGAAAACATGCAAACTCCACACAGAGTTGCCAAAGGACCCAGCCGGGACTCAAACCAGCGACCATTTTGCTGTGAGGTGACAGTGCTAACCACTGAGCCACTGTGTTGCCATTATGTTATTTATATACAATATTTATACATTATTATATTATTTCAAGGCAATACGGTGGCGCAGTGGGTAGCACGACTGCCTCACAGCAAGAAGGTCGCTGGTTCGAGCCTCAGCTGGGTCAGTTGGCATTTCTGTGTGGAATTTGCATGTTCTCTTCGTGTTGGCGTGGGTTTCCTCCAGGTGCTCCGGTTTCCTCCACAGTCCAAATACATGTGGGATAGATGAATTGGGTAAGCTAAATTGGCTGTAGTGTATGTATGCGAATAAGTTCATTTTGCTGTGGCAACCGCAGATTAATAAAGGGACTAAGCCGAAAAGAAAGTGAATGAATGAATGAACATACTTTCATACCTTTGCTCAGGTAATTAATTAACATTAATCAGTATTTAAATGAATAGTTACAATGCAACAAGTAAATATTAAATAAAGTGTATCCAAAAATTACATTATAAAACAAGCCCTTCCAGCTGCAACCCAGTACTGGAAAACATCCATACACACTCATACTACAACCAATTTAGTTTAATTCTGATTCTGATTATATAAATATATATAATTTATTTATTCATTCATTCTTTCATTTTCCATTGGCTTAGTCCCTTTATTCATCAGGGCTCACCACAGCGAAATAAACTGCCAACTTATCCAGCATATGTTTTACACATTTCAGCCCTTCCAGCTGCAACCCAGTACTGGAAAACATCCATACACACTCATACTACAGCCAATTTAGTTTAATCAATTCACCTATACCACATGTCTTTGGACTGAGGTAAACCGGAGCACCCGGAGGAAACCCACACCAACACAGGGAAAACATGTAAACTCCAGAAATGCCAACTGCCCAGCCAAGACTTGAACCAGCAACCTTCTTGCTGTGAAATGACAATGCTAACCACTGAGCCACGGTGTCACCCCCTATATAAATTATATTGTATTATTCTCATTAGACACTTTGAAAACATATGTCAGTATTACTGATAACATTTTTAAATGAAAGTTGCCACTTATAAATCAGCTATTAACATTCACATATTTTTGCAGAATGGAATGAAGGAAAACCCCTCAAACTGCTCACATGCAGACAGAACCTTATCATTTAAAATAAGTATAAAGAAGTCATATAGTTTGCCATAACAGTCCCTTATTTTCTCTTAATATTAGCATGATTACTTAGCTTTTGTATTGCAGAAGTAATCCAAATTGTAATGTTCCTATTTGCTACTGAGTTTTAACCTAGCATAACTATAAATTGATTCAGCAGAATGTGTTAAAGTCTGCTTCTAAAACTTGGATGTCCATCAAGTCACAGTTGAATGAGTTTTGTGGTATAGTTGCTTGCCACTCAGATGAGGAAAATTTTGGGTAGTCTTCCACAAAATCCAAAATGACAGCACTGCACATTTGGTGCCTTAATTTGACAGCCAACTCCTTTTGATACTTTCAGCTGATAGTTTTAGTTGCAAGATTGGATCAAATACATCACTTGACTGAAAGAACATGCTCTAAAACATGAACTGACTGACATGGCATGACACAACACTGTTAGGAAACACAACGATGGTACTTTTGTACCACAGCAAAGTCAAACTAACATCCAATTCAGTCCAGTCTAGTGTTGTTTGGTTAAACATGCCTTAAAGCCACACAAAGCACAGGTCTTTTAAAACTGTGCACTGTCAGTGTCCAAGTGCTTCCCATTTTAGCCAGGCGTGACACGTGCTCAACTCTAAACCGCTCTGCCCTGCTTCAGTGGGCACCAGTGAAGTGGGTTTGCAGCAACAGCTCGAACGCTCAGCCAAAGCTTCGATCTCACTTGGGAAAAGGTCAGGAACATTGAGAAGACGCCCTGCCCTAACACACAAACAAAAAACAGTTGCATATTAACATTTCATCTACATTTTGCTGATGGAATAGCTGATGGCTTGGATCTAGTGTCCATGATGGCACTGCAGTCAGCATTAAAGTCCCCCCTGAATTCCCTCTGAAGTGTGCTCCAAAACATAGACAAAATATGTATTTAGAAGTATTCAAAACTTTTCAATGATGCTAATGAGAATCAAACATTATTACACTCAATATAAATATTTAGGCCTTACAAATTAGATGTATGTATTCTGATTACATATATAAAATTACCATCGATTTGTATTGCATACTTTTTATATTTGTTAGTTTGCAACATTTATTCATTTTCTTTTGGCTTAGTCCCTTATTTATCAGTGGTCGCCACAGCAGAATGAACCTCTAACTATTCCCGAATATGTGTTATGCAGCGAATGCCCTTCCAGCTGCAACCCAGTACTGGGAAACACTCATACACTCTCACATTCACACACACAGACACACACACTCATAAACTATGGTCAGTTTTGTTTATTCAATTCACCTATAGTGCATGTCTTTAGAGTTTTGGGAAAACTGGAGTACCCAGAGCAAACTCATGACAACACGAGGAGAACATGCAAACTCAAACAATCAAACCAGCGACCTTCTTGCTGCAAGGCAACAGTGCTAACCACTGAGCCACCATGCCGCCCTAGTTCTTCGAGCTGTTCTTATCAACACCTCAAATGTATATATTAGAAACGGTTTCTATTTCTTACAGCTGCACAACAGGATAAACTGTGATCACCTCAGGTACATGTGCTTTATTCAGTGGTAAATGCTAATAATTTGAGTTTCAATGCCATTTTACATGACATTTATTGCCATACTACAGAAATCAGCAGCAGATAGTTCACCTCAGATCTTGAAAATAAAATAAACCGTTTGTAATTGAACTTCAGAACTGTAACTCAAAACCAACAAGTTAGTAATTCAGCATCTACATTCAATAATGTTAAAGGGGTTTAATATGTATCAATCAGATTATAAACCTTACAATGTTTATGAGTGAGTGCATATTATGTGCTTCTAAACGTTGTGTTTCGTCTGGTGCAAACAGCCAAATTGCTTATCACTGCAAATCTCGTCACAAAGCATTTTTTTAGGACATGGGGTTACAATGAATCCTGCTCACCTAATGTTTACACTCGTAATATTTATATTATTTGCTAATTAATAACCTCATGTGAAACTGAATCTGTTTCGTTTCTGCTACTGTCCAACGGAGGTCGCATTTCGGTCATGAATGCATGCTTTGAGAGTATTTCTGAATGAATTAATGAAATATGTTGTTACCACAAAGGCAACCCGGGGTGCTGAAATATAATTGTCTAAGCTGGCATTGGGTGGGTTAAAAGAACAAAGACAGCATTCCAGCACGGAAAACACATTTTCAAAGCACACTAACTGACTCAGCATTGTTTTTCAGATAAACAAGAATGTTCACTTGGCATGTTTCTTAAATATCTGCAAACATATTATGGTATTTTCAAGCTTTAGAAGAGTACTTGCATACAACACCTTTAAGTAAACCAAGAATTTATATTTATCATAGAATTTAACTAATTGAATCTACTTTTTTACAGCTAGATATATTTATAGCATACTTATGTTTTACTGATTAAACCTTTAACTGATTAAAAACTGGCTTCACTGAGCACTCCGATGAATCAAATGTTTGTACATGTCATCAGAGAAAGAAAGTCCCACCCATTAGTGACAATCTATCCCTAATTAGCATAGAAAGTGGAATCTATGCTAAATGTGGTTTTAGAATGCATAATTGAAGAGTCTCCAAAGACCCCTGCCTTCTGAGCCACTTCTTTTGACATTTTCAGTTTTTCACTAAAGTTAACATTAGTCTTGTATTGAATCTGCCATTATGGTGGTGCGTAACTATTTGTAGCTCCGCTTTCTTTTGTAAAAAAAACACAATGTGAATTTAAAGCGACAGTCTCCAAAATGGCACAATTTGGATCAAAGCCTCAAAGAGGCAGTTTCAAAGAGTTTAAGCAAAATATCTCTGGTATTTTGAGCTGAAACTTCACATACACACCCTAGGGACATCAGAGACTTAGTTTACATCTTATAAAAAGGGGCATAATAAATCTCCTTTAATGTCACATAAACTGGTGCAGCAACACACAGACCCTGTTATTTGTGTTATATGTGTTTTGGTCATTCTGATCACAAGTGGACAACGCTATATGTACATGTGTGAATGGATTATAAAATGTTATAAACATGTCCACTTTTGACCACATCAAGAAGTGGTTGAAAACACATTTGACTGGATTGCTCTTGTTGAGTAAACGCATATGTGATTACATGTTTTTACACAGCCGCTAAACACCGCCCTTCTCTCCACCTGCTGAGCTCATTTATTAATGTGTGCTGGAGAAACAGATTTAAACTTTGTTGATGATAATTGTAAGTTTTGTGTTGAGTTTGAAAATGCTTATAAAAAATTTTCTTTTACAAGTACTGATATATATTTAATATTTAATTTTAATTTTAAGGGTGCATCTCGCTATTAGTTCTGCTGGATCTCAGTGTGGCATTTGACACCATTGACCATAATATACTCATAGACCGCTTATATTCTACAGGTGTCCAGGGACAGGCCCTACAATGGTTTAAGTCATACTTAGCTGACTGTTACCAGTTTGTATATATTAATGGACAGCATTCACAAGTCAGGCCAGTAACGTATGGGGTGCCTCAAGGATCAGTTTTAGGCCCTTTGTGTTTACAATATACATGCTACCCCTGGGAGACATTATTAGAAGACACGGAATCAGCTTTCACTGCTATGCAGATTATACTCAATTATATATTTAAACTAGACCTGATGAGACGTCTGAACTGTCTAAGCTAACTGAGTGTATTAAAGATGTTAAAGACTGGATGACCAACAATTTTCTTTTCTTAAATTCAGACAAAAAATAACTATTACTTATTGGGCCTAAATCCTGTACACAGCAGATCTCCCAACTCAACTTACAATAAGAGGGATACAAAGTTAGCACTAGCTCTACTATAAAATATCTGGGTGTTATATTAGACAGCAATCTAACTTTTGTAAATCATATATCCCATGTCACAAAAACTGCCTTCTTTCATCTGACAAAGATCTCTAAGTTACAAAGTATGCCATCTATCTCAGATGCAGAAAAGCTAGTCCATGCTTTTATGACTTCTAGGCTGGATTACTGTAATGTTCTGTTCACTGGTTGCCCAGCATTCTCTATTAAACTTCAGCTAGTACAAAATGCAGCTGCCAGAGTTCTGACTAGGTCTAGAAAATTTGATCATATCACCCAGATTTTATCCTACTTACACTGGCTGCCTGTGAAGCTTCGTATTGATTTTAAATATTACTTACCTATAAAGCTTTAAATAATCTAGCTCCTGTTTATCTAACCAACCTATTGTCTTGCTACAATCCAACCCGCTCTTTGTGATCTCAAAACTCAGGGCTTCTGGTAGTACCTAGAATAGCAAAGTCGAGTAAAGGAGGTCGAGCCTTCTCATTTATGGCTCCTAAACTCTGGAATAGCTTTCCTGATAATGTCCAAGGCTCAGACACACTCTCACAGTGTCAAAAACTAAATTAAATACCTATCTTTTTAGTTAAGCATACATATACATATTTAGTGATGCATGAATGTGCTCCATGCATCTCGTTTAAATACACTATGGATAGCAGCTATGGTATTTATTCTCTTTATTCTCTATTTCCATCTGGGGATACTCATCCCGAGACCCACAGAGATTATGCAGCACCACTGATGCAATCCATCATCCATCATTCACATCCCTGTGAAGAGATGATCGTAAGGTTCCACAATCCTGGACCAGGCCGTTTCCTAAGTAGCAGCTGTGATGGTCATTGAGGAGTGGAGAGCCTGCGTCTGACTCCTGTGACCTCCAGAGACAGCCAAGTCTTTGCTGACGTCCAGTGTTCTCCAACTTCCAGCGCCTAGACTGCAGGTCTGCACAAGACGTTTGGCCACAGGAGAAATGGTCGTGCCCAACTGTGCCTTTATTTCTCTCAAGGTTTTTATTCTTCATTTACGCCAATTGATGAAGTTTTTTCCTCGCCGCAGTCGCCTCTGGCTTGCATGGTTCAGGACTTGTAGAGCTGGGCATCGATGGATTACTCTTCAGTGTTTGGACTCTCAGCAGTGAATATTAAACCACACTGAACTGAACTAAACTGAACTTCAACACTGAAAACTGAACTGACACTTTCAATTCACTATAATCTTATATGTGAAGCTGCTTTGACACAATCCACATTGTAAAAGCGCTATACAAATAAAGATGAATTGAGTTGAATTGAATTTAATAATTTAATTGTATTTAACAGCAAATTCCATTTTTGAAATAAGCTATGGATGCTTCATTCTCTTCAAACAGCAGTTCCCCTTCGGGAGGGGAACTTCAATGCTAAGTGGAAAAACTTCCACTATGGGAATTTCGTTCAGAAAGCCAATCATCTGAAAGAGTATGTAAACAGGCCAATGAAATGCCAATGAGTTGGCAGCTTTAGCTTGCTCACTTGATGCCTGTTGCAATGAATTTGGCTATAAGAGCACTGTGCGAGCAAAGCCAAAGCATCATTTTCGCTTCAGAGACTTCAACAGCCTTCTGAAAGAGTCGATGAGGGTTCCTCCAGACAGAGAGTAAACGAGAGCGATCTCCCGGTTCAGAGTGTGTGACACGCAGTGGCAGATGGTCGAGCTGGGTTTCTCCCTTGCCTGGCGTTCTTTGGGTCCGGTCCTCCAGAGTGGTATGTATTGTTGCGAATTTCCTAAAAGAGCAACACGGTCGTGCAATGCGTCTTTTTCAAGACGTAGCTCCGACTTGATGCGGTGGTTTCCTGTCCTCGGATGATGGGCACAAGCACTGCGTTTCATGTCTGGGGGTCCAGCATGTTAATGCGGTGCTCGGGGGCAATGCATGCCACCACTGTGGTGGCATATCTATTCCGCAGTTAAGATCGCGGTTCACTCTTGCAAAAGAGCCACCCACCCCAGTTGTCCCCCGCTCCGCGGTTGGACACTCGGGCAGATCTGATGGTCATGGTGGGAATAAATCTGCCGCCCTCTGGCTTGTGGACCTCTCGCTCCTCCCTGCGCTTAATCCAAGTTTTGAGTGAGAGAACGATCCATCCTCGGATGAAAGCCCTCTCACTTAATGACACCGAGGCTCAGATGTCCACCGCTGCATCGGAGGGCGGGCTGTCATGGTTTGATGAAGGATCCCCCCTCCACTTCCTCCCCTCGCCTCCAGCTCTTCCACGAGACCCCAGCGCTCCCCAGATCAGCACTCCCACTCCGCGCTGCCACACTGCTGGTACGTCATTTATTGTAGCGAAGCAGCCATTAGCGAGGGCTCTGCCTGGTTAGCGCAGGACAGCCCTTTGCGGTGGCTCATACGCATGATCAGACTTGGCTATGCGATTCAATTCGTAAAAACGGCCTCCCAAACTGACTGGTGTGTATGTAACCAGGATCAGCCCTGTGCCTGCTCCTGTCTTGCGAGACAAGATTGCGGTCCTCCTGGCGAAGGATGCAATCTAACCAATCCTTTCAGCCGAGATGGAGAGTGGGTTTACAGCCTGTAATTCATCGTACCCAAAAGAGCGGTTGGTTACGGCCAATTTTAGATCTGCACGTTTTGAATCGTTGTCTTTACAAGCTGCCATTCAAAATGCTTATGCAGAAGTGCATCCTCCGGTGCGTTCGTCCTCGGGATTGGTCTGCAGCAATAGACCTGAAAGACGCGTATTCATGTCTCCATTCTTCCATGCCACCGTTAGTTTCTGCAGTCTGCGTTTGAAGGTTGAGTCTGGCAGTACAAGTCCACCCCTTCGGGCTCTCTCTGTCTCTGCGGGTCTTCACCAAGCTCGCGGAGGGTGCCCTATCGCCTCTTTAGCTCGCAGGCATCAGCATACTCAACTATCTCGGCGACTTGCTTATCTTTAGCCCATTCTCGGGAGCAATTGATTATACACAGAGAGTGTATACGTCTCAGCTCGCGCACCATCTGCTCCCCCGGAGTCATACACGGCACTATCGCTGGATTCCATTTTTCCCCACCGTGCTCAACCATGCAGCCCATGCGCTCTCACGGCAGTTTCGCCTTGGAAAATGTAGACTCCACCCCCGATTGGCCAGCTGTTATGGGCTACGCCTTTCTCTCTCTAACTCCTAAGTCCACTGGCTACACAGCTGGCCTTGGAGCGTGCGTAATATGCATTTCTCCAGTGAGCCTACTCGCACAGATACTGTGTAAAGTCAGAGAGGTCGAAGAACTGCTCTCGTATTGCGCCTCTCTGGCCCAATCAAACCTGCTTTCAACTCTCTCCTCGTGATTGCCCCTCCCTGGCACATCCCCTGGAAGCAGGGGGCAGGCACCGTTTGGCACCCGCGCCCAGATCTATGCCTCACGTATGGTTCATAGATGGAGCACAGAGGACTTAGGTGACCTACCGACTAGGTGGTTAACACTTTCATTCAGGTGCCCACGTCCTGAAGTGGAGTCTATTCGCTGAGTGGTTACCTTTTTCACCGAGAAGGAAACTCAGAACATGCCAGATCAGAGTGATGCTATTCTCCTTCAGTTGGCTGGAGCTAAGGCTGTCCCCTCTGCTCTTAGGGGTTGGTGTTACAATTATCCCCGCTCTGAGGATGCGGCGATAGCGGCGCGCTGGGAAGCATCGCTTCATCATCCAGTTCCCAGAGGTGCAAGGCGTGGATATTAATTGTTCCTGTTCCCCTCTCATACCGACTTGGGGATCTCTCTTAGGAGAGGTCTACTCGATCACTCGACTTAGTATCTTTAAAGATTTCTGTCTAGGTAGACAGCTCTGCTGGTTGCATTCGCTTCGGTCAAATGGGGGGGTATCTGGAGGCATTTTCCGTCAGCGAAATGTGCCAGCGTTTTGGGCCGGCCCACTCTCACGTTTACCTGAGACCCCGGCCCACCTAGGTGCCCTAGGTTCCTACAGCATTCTTTCAGCTACGTAGTGAACCTGCAAGCGCTGCCCACGGAGAAGGCAGACCTAGCCTCTTTATTTGCTGTGTCCTTTCACGCTTTGCGTATTATACAGACCATACTCTGCTCTTTATCTGTTACGGTGATCGGCAGAAGGGAAGTGCCTATCCAAACAAAGGTTGGAACATGCCCACTTAACAGTGGATGCCATCTCCCTCGCCCATCAGAGCCAGGGTGAGCCATGTCCCCTAGGAGTGAGAGTGCATCCTTTTGGGCATTAGCATGAGGTGCCTTTCTAACACACATTGTAGAGCTGCGGGCTGAGCGACACCTATTGCGAGATGTATTAATCTTGAGGGGAGCCGATTTCCTCACGCGCTGAATGAGAAATTCGGTTAGGTGTTGTAAAACGCTTCCTGCGCCATTCTCTCTAACACAAAGATATGTGCGCTTTTTCGCTCTGTTCCCCGCTGGCGAACCCTGCATATATTCCTCCGAGGCCCCCAGCATCTGAATCAGCGGAGGAGTCAGGCGCTGACCCGTTACATTCTTGGTATGCCCGCTGGTCAGCCCGCGTTCTGGGTATAGGTGCCCACTATGTGTGATACCCACTAGGCGATCCCATATGCTTATACTGCCACGATGCAGTCCCCCCTCACCGCTAACCATCTTATATTCATAAGCATACTCCCCCTTCTCAGGGCTAGTCCATATGCTCTCTTGCCACCAGTCTCCCCACTTGGGTAGCAAGCGGCCTCTGCAGCGTCCTCCCTATCAGGACTGCATGCTTCCCAACGTACTGTCGTATTAAATTCCTAGAAATTATCTAGACGCATTTGCAACTCCCAAAAAATGTATCTAAATCTTCTTTTAAGCAGGATAAGTAAAGGCCAGGAAACACGTTGGAAGACCGCGCCTCTGGTGATGCAGGTGCGCTCACGCTCTCTCTTGCCTGGCAAACCTCTCATCGGGGGCGACGGTAAGATTCAATCATTATGGTGTTTTCCATACATTTCCCTATAGTGGAAGTTTTTCCACATAGCATTAAAGTTCCCCTCCCAAAGGGGAATGCTTCGGTTACTAAGGTAACCCTCGTTTCCCGAGGAGGGGAACAGAAATGCTATGTTCCTTTGCCATAATGATTGTCCCTTAGCTGTTGAGGTGAAAGTCACATTTTTTTCAAAGCAACATTCAGAAACACTATGTAAGCCTTAAAAACATTGGATGAAGATTCATTTGTTGGATGATCGTTCTTTTCACATGATCAATTCCTGATGCTTTGCATAATATATTTATTTTGTCAAATAGACTTGTATTTCTACATTTCGTCACCTTGGAATTAAAAGGTTCTATCTGCGTTCTAAATGATTTTGAGATATTGAGCTGCAAAGTTTTTGCATTCCATATACTGTAGCAAACAATATGTGTGTAACAGTTCTCTTTCATACTGTATATCAACATGGTAAAGACCCTAAATGTACTCTTAATATTAATTATCAAAACTCTCTTAAATTTGCAAATTCGGGTAAAAAAAGCAGGGCAAATGCAGATAGAAGATATAATTCCAAAAAGTCATTTTCCGCTTGGACTTATAAGGTTCTGCCAGATCATTAATTTAAGCATTACTTTTTAAGAAAAACAATAAAAAAATTGGTGTTGTAACAATATGTTAATGCATGAGAAAGTTACATTTTTTTGCTTTCTAAAATATTTCTTTAATGTTTTAGGATTAATATTTTTTTCTTGTTCAAATTAAGCATACAAGGCTGCTCTAAATATTTTGTCTTGTGCAGCTGTTAATTTTATGTAATTAATATGGCAATATTTATTGAATTTTATGCTTTATATGTATTTTTTATTATGTTTATTGAATTATTTGTCCCATGAGTTAAATTAATTATTTGCCCTTCAAGGCTTAATTTCAAATTTAAAGACTTTAATAGAAATGAGTAAATGAGTTTAAAATAAACACTGAAAATGTGTCACTGACTATATATATATATATATAGACAAGTAAAAATATTTCACATTCATTATATATATATTTTTTTAAATAACCATTTAATAACTGTGTACATAACAATGTACATTTTAACATTTCACCTCAATGTCAAAAAATGCTTCTAAATCATCACATTTATACACTTTTTCAGTTTCAGGTTACTCTCAATTTTGCTTGGTGTAGCATTATTTAGTCGACTCTGATTTTGTGTTTCTTTCTGGTTTTTCCCACTGTCAATGGAGCAATCTGGCAAAATGACAAAGAGAGCTAAACCTGATTGGTCTTCATGAGTGCATTCAAAATGCTGATTGGCTCACAGAAAGAACCTTATAGAGCTAAGCTAGAGTTTGACTTAGAAAAAAAAACTTTTTGTTTTTAAAAAAAAGTCTTAAAATGTAACTTATAAAATAAACATAAAAAAACTCACATTATGTAAACAAGTTGTCATTTAATTATGATATGTGAATAACTTAATTTTGACAAAAATGTCAGATGGAACCTTATAATTCTAAGGTGATGATTTGTGATTTAATTACTTTTGTTCTTTATTTGTATGCTACAGTATGAAATAGCATGAGTTTTTGCAATATTAAATCCAAAGATCAGAGAAAGTCAATACTTGCTCACAGGTCCTCCCTCATCAACAAAATGTTTGAAAGTGGTCAGAGAAAGTGGTGCATGGCACAGACCTATGCAAAAGTATTGAACGCTTTGAATTTACCCTTTCACATGTAAGTTTTACGCCCCCACCCCTCATCCCCTTTAGTTTTTACAATGGACCTACCACAATTATACCACATTTATATTTTAGTGATGATACTTTTTTTATGTGGCATACTGCTGACCCAACAGTGTTGTATAATTTGTGATTTATGTATTATTTTGATATAATTGTAGTGAACAGCCAAACAAAAGGTTAAACAATGAATGTTGCATTTTAAAGCAGAGAAACAGTAAGACAGACTCTGTTATTTCTATTATTGTCTGTGGCTGTCAGGAGTCACTGCCTCTATGACTCTGGTTGACAGATCTGTGATATAAATTAAACACTGTTGGCTATTTCTAAAGAGGGGAGGGGCTACTTGAAATGTCCTGCCCTGTCTTCATGTTTTGGTTAAAGCTATGTCACACTGAACAGTGCTGTTCATTCCGAAGCACTTCAGGGCACCTTTAATGCAGATGAGCTTTGTTATGGACAGAAATGAATGAGTGGCTCTCGCAGACACAGTTTGCAGAGTGTTTGTCATTCTTATCGCTTGCAAGGTTCAGGGAGAGGTACCGAGGGCAAATGAAGGGCAGATGAGCATGTATGCGGCAGAGACTTGTCATGTTTTCATTACCTTGACAGATGATCCGTTGTCTCCTGAATTGCTTGGTAATACAAAGCGAATCACCTGTATTATTAGATTACCGGACACATTCTTTTTCAGATATTGAAGTTGTATAAAACATCTGTGTCACAGAGACGCAGATGTGATTCCCGCCTGGTTTGGATTTAAAGGGACACTTTACAAAACAAGAACAAAAAGATGGTGTCATTATTTACATACTAGAGTTTCACTTCAAACACACTCCAAACTTATGATTATAATGTTCTTCATATAAATGTATGTGTGCACATGGCATGGGCATATCTAATAGCTCATGATGGCTTTTACAATGTTTATTACAATTTTTGTTCTTTTAGGAGCTTGATGTCTTGAATCCATCATTTCATATATATATATATATATATAAAGTAATTGCATAAGACACATCACTATTCACTATTACGTATTTATGCAGTAAAGGCATCTTTTTTTTTTAAGTGGTCTCACCTTAATAAACATTAAAATAACAGTGTTAATGCTCTAAACATAATTAATTAGGAGACAGATTTAATTTTTGAGCTGTAAGCACTTTCACAGAAGAGGATTTTTTTCCAGCTCAAATTAATTGTGATTTTTTTTTTATTATTTCAATAACTTTCAGTGCTGTAAAGTTGCAATAAAGCAATTATTGACAATATTATATTAAATATTATATCACTGCAAATCTTGAGAATCCAATAAATTATTTGCATACATTAGATGTGCAGCCGGGTCAAGTATGAAACCCTTTTTACACATAAAAAAACAATAAAATACAATGTAATACAGATTTATCAATTTGTAAGATACACCATAGAGTTAAACAATCGTTTTAATCGATATATCAAAAAAAGCTTATTTATAGCAAGGATAAATTTAGGACACGTTACAAGACTAATTAAATAAACTTGAATTAAAATTAATTGAAGTATGTAATTCTCTATGTTATGATTTTTTTGTTTTAGAAGGAAAAAAAAATCACCTATATTTGTGGGAGCTTGTGGGTCCCTTATAAATAAATCAATCATAAAATGTGCTCCCCCCTACACTGTGAAAAATGCAGGGTTCCACACAATTAATTAATGTTGTCCCAACACAAATCAATTTAGTTGACTTAACACTTTTACCAAATTTATGT
>CAIGQZ010000690.1:5848667-5866321 GCA_903798205.1 Danio tinwini | reverse complement strand
TAGAGGAAACCCACATGAACATGGGGAAACCATGCAAACTCCACACAGAAATGCCAACTGGCCCAGCCGGGACTCAAATCAGCAACCTTCTTGCTGTGAGGCGACAGTGCTAACCATTGGGCCACCATGTGAAAAGGTAGCATATAATTGCCAAACAGACAGTAACAAACAGACATACAGAAAGATTTTTAATTAAATAATTAAAACACAAAGTGATTATTTACTGAATTTATATTTCATATGATATCAACAAGAGTGATATTAATGGTAAAATAACCTGTAAAAATACTACAGTAAATACTACAGCATCTATTTCTATTTTTTATTGTTAGTTCTGTTAGAGTTGTATGTTAAATCTAATGCTGAGGAATGTTTATTAATGTTAGTAATGTTTATTGCATTATTTCAGTTGTATACGTGTTGTTGTGACAGTGTTTAGCAGGTGTGTAAATGACATTTAGGGCCTTTTTATATATAATGATGTTTCTCTGCTTTACCATGTATTAATTTTATTTACCATAATTTTTTTGAAATTTCTTTTACAGTTTCTACACCAATTTATTTAACTGTACAACTAAGACAACCATAGCTGCTAGGCTTTTACTGTTTTTTATTATTATTTTTTTTATAGTGCAGTCTTTCCCAGCAACTGCATTTTTTAATTTCAATTTCAAACTTACATTTTCTCCTCAACTGGATGCATCATTTTTACAAGCTTACCATGACTAATTATTTTAGTATAGGGGTGACGTTTTGAACTAGCCATGGGACAATAACCGTTTATAAGGTATACTGTGGTTTGGAAATGTCAAGGTTTTAAAACAAATGTGTAACTTTTTGATTTAGTGGCTAATTCGTATAAATTCGTACAATCTAATTCATATCATTTAGTACAATTTGCTCATCACCCAATGACGGTTGAGTTTAGGGGCGGGCTTGGATGCCACGCCTCCTTTTTAAAATCGTATATTTTCATACAGCTCAACTCATACGAATTCATACGAATTAGGCACTAAACTAACAAAATGTTAAATACTTATGTTTCCTCGTGAGATCAGGCTGGCTATACCAATCCTACGGTATATGTAAGGTTTTTTTTTATGTTTTGTTTTAAGTTTTTTTTTTAAGATAACAGTATCTCCATCAAAAAATATATCCAAAGATGCTATTTTAAATTGTAATGAAATCTGTGTTTGTAAAACTAATGAACACAGCAGAAGTCAATGATTCATTTGAATTATTTAGCCTGACATGTTTACTGCTCCAAAATATTTTAAATGTTTCTCAAAATAAAATATGTTGTGTTCAATGGGGAAAAAGTTTTTTTTTTTTTACCCAGACATTTAAAATTAATTTATTTTAAAGTAGTAATCATAATACCATAAAACCATGAAATTATGATATTTTTTATCCAAGGTTATCATACCGTCAGAATCTTATACTGGCCCATGCCTATTTTGAACACTGATATTTCATGCACTTGCTCAACAACATATATTTTTTGTTATTTATTCAACCCCAAAAGTTGCATACTGCAGCTTTAACTATGCCAACTTAATTTGCTGTTCAATGTGGGGCCCTGTGTGCAGAATTGAGCCCAGAATGCGTAAGGTGATTAAAAGGTCACACTTTATTCAGCTCTCGCTTGAATCCCAGTCTTGATGTTGGCTGGGGTTTGATATCTCATCAGCGCAGCCTGTCTGAACTGCATTACAGTTAAATGTGCTGCAGAATGTGCTGTTCATGGTGTTTTTCTTCTTCCTAAAAAAACTCTTTTAGACAGTTTAATATGCGTTCACTTGTAGATAATTGATTCAACTGGAAATGCGCTAATCCTTTTCTCAGTGTTTACACCTTGGTTAACAAGCTTATAATGAATTGACTGCTCATTATTATTCTTTGTAGGATGTCAGTCTATGGTTTATGTTTTCCAAAGCACTGGGCCACAACAGTATTCATACGGATTTATTTCAGAGAAAGTGTTTATCCTGCAATGTGTCCATAAATGTAATTGATGTTCAGAACCATATATAAGCAATTGAGCATCTTTAAACATCTTCATTTTAGGCTACAATTCATGCTCTTTCCAACTTTATTTTAGCTCAGTAAACTACTAATTTGCTGCACTTAGTAAGGTATAGTTGGGTTTTGGGTATTGTGTACATTAGGGATGTAGAATAAGATTAACATAGGCTCGTTCTGAAAAGTAGCCCTATATACGTTTCTGGAGATTATGACAAATTATGTAGCCAGAGCTACGTATGGCTGCATTTCGCCAAACTAATGCTAACGAGCCATATGATGTCATTCCTTTTTGCATTTAACAGCTGACCACTTGCTGAAACACTGCGATTGGGTTTAGGGAAGGGGTGGGCGAGTTAATATGTGCTTTTTAAAACACTATTGATTTGGTTTAGGGAAGGGGAGGGTGGGGGTATCGGTCGGTTGATCAGTCACTCAGTTAGTCAGCCGACAGCGGCCTCTGGTGGATTTACACTAGAGGAGCAGGTGTAAATGGCACTCGCAATAGAAATTTGAGATCTGAAAAAGCATACGCAGTGGCCTCTGGCAGTTTCGTCTTTCTTTACAAAAAGCAACTAATAAGCTAGTAGTTAATAATGGGAATTGGTACTTAAATTAAAGTGTTCCCCTTTGTTGTTAACTGAACAAATCAGTAGTATTTTGGAGTGATGCCCCAATTGTTTAATTGCATTAGTAATCTCTATTAGTTAACATAAAAAGCTTGTATTAACATAATGTAAACATTTACTTACAATTAATTAGAATGATAAGTTGTATTTATTATTATTACTTATTGACCTTGGGATAAAATAAAATGTATTTTGTACAGTTGCAGCTACATTTGTGTTAAATGATGTTTATTTACACTCAAAAAAATAAGATTTTTTTGTGCAAACTACTCATTTAAAATGAGCTTAATGAACACAATTTTGAAGCTTAATGAACACAATAAGTGGCAAAACTGTTATGGTACCTTAATTGATTTGTGTTGGGACAGCATGAATGAATTGTGTGGAACTCTGCACAACAAAAACACTTTTTATATGGGCTTAGTTGTGTGGCAACAGTGTCTGAATATAGCCAGCATCTAATGATGCATCTATTATTATTATTTTTATAATTACACTATATAAAAACAGAAACACTTTGATTGACATTCTCCATTTGTATGTCATCAGAAAGTCCTGTCCACTAGTGACAGACTCTTCCTCATTAGCGTAGACATCCCTGAGTGAGAAGCAGCTGTCCGCCATTAGAGGAAGCCATTTTTGCACTGTAATTGCCAAAGACAATGTCATCGACTAAGAGTCATTATAAATGTGGAGTTTTAGAATGCACAAATGAACACTAGAGCCTGCATAAACTGCATAAAATTTTCTTCACAACATTAGTCCTGTTCTGAATCTACCATTATGTTAATGCATAGGCATTTGTAGCTCCACCCTCTTTTGTAAAGAGTTCTGGGAGCACAATTTAATTTGTATTTAAAGTGACAGTCACCAAAAACAATTTTAAATCAAAGCCTAAAAGTGGCGGTTTGAAAGAGTTGAATGACCTTGAACATTTAAGAATAACCTTTTGATTAAATAGTAAAGAGTTGCAGTGACCTAGGAATGTTGTACACGGGTTGTAATACAAGGACATTCTTGCCTCTGGTCTGATCAGTTAAACCGGGATTGGAAGTGTCTTTTCGTGGATGAAGTTAATAGTGCAGATATCAAAGTGCAGACAAATGAGGGGCTGGTGGCAGGTCTGGTGCAGGGGAAGGAATCCATAATTAACCCCTGACCTCCTTTCATCTCTAATGGCTGAGCTTTATACTGATGGGGGGAAATAGGTTAAGACACTCTTAGCATTATGGGACATCATCTATCTCACTATTTCTTTTACTTAACACATTTGAATGCCCTTTTTTGTTTTTTTTAAAGATGTTTTACATTTAATATTTTTTTTTAAATGGCATATACATATGTTGTATATGTTAATATTTTAGCTCAGTTCAAACCAAGGATGCTAACAATTAATCAACACTCAGTTACTATAATCATTGCTAATTATTAAATCATGATAAAATATACACTATCAATGATTGATTAAGCGATGATGATGTAATATATAATTTGTACAATTTTATGACAAACTTTTAACCCATAATAGACAGGTAAAATTGATTTTTTTTCACATTCTCCTGATTTTGCACTAAATCCTATGCACGTTGACAAAAAAAATAATTAATTTACTGTAACAAAAACTGTTTACTCACAAAATTGCATACTATGTGGCAACTGGCAGGGTGTATACTGTATCTGAGATGATGCTTGACGTGTTCCATATTAGTCAATGCATTTAATAAATAAACATTTCTATTACATTATCTATCATTGATTCTTATTACAACCCTTTTAATTACAGCAAAACCATTTTCCATAGCTGAGAACGCTGAGATTTTGAGTGTAAACTGACATCTCAAGTTCAACCACATGACCCTTTTGTTTTACAAATCCTGAATTTGATATTGTATACATTTTTTTTTTGTGTGTGTGTGGCATGCAACTGCTTTCTCCCTGTTCTCTTTGACAGGAGATCAGGCACTGGTGATCAGAGGAAACCTGACCAGTCATTTTCCCTGTAATGGCTTAGGTGGGATGTGTGGTGACATTGCTGCGCGAGGCTGTTGACACAGTAAGCATCTCTTGGGCTCCTGGGGTACAGATGTCCTTAGGCCTGATAATTTACTGCCGCACATGCCTTGTGAATGCTGGTGCAGATGTACAGTATGGAAAATTCCCACTGCTGGCATAAACAGATTCGAGTTATATTTTATTAATGGCTGAGGATAACTAGTTCACTTTGCTGCATCATTATTAATGGTCGGTAAATCAGCAGATATAATATGTGCATACTATGTTAAACAGATTGTGGGGTCAGTAATATGCATTTATTTATTCAGCAAGAATGCATTGTTAATTAAAAAGTCAAATTAAAGGCCTGCATAAAAACAGTAAAAACATAAAAACATATATATATATATATTTTTTTATTTATTTATTTATTTTTTTTTTGATACAACAAACCTCCACAAGCATGACAAGCCACAGAAACATCATTAAAAGGGCTGGTGAGGCACCGATTCCAAGTTACTTGAAGTACAGTGCAAAGTTTCTACAGTGTGTGATGATTTAGGATTCTGTGTCATCTGCTGGTGTTGGTCCACTGTGCTTTATCAAGTCCAAAGTCAATATAGCATCTACCAGGAGATTGTAGAGCACATCCTCCTGCTTCCTTCTGTTGACAAGCTTTTTGGAAAAGCCAATTTTTTGCAGCAGTACTTTGCTCCTTCCCACACTGCTAAAACTACACCTAACTGGTTTGTTGATAATGCTGTTACTGTACAGAAGGTGACACAAAATTGAAAATTCTGTCATTATTTAGCCATCATTAACTTGTCACAAACATTGAGTTTCTTCCTTCTGTTTAACACAAAGTAAGATATTTTAAAAATGCCTTCAATAATTGTCCTCCGTACTATTGTTTTTTTTTTACTATGGAAGTCAGTGGTAATATTCCAGCAGGCACACAACATCATAAGATGTTAATATTAGGTTAAATTTAGGTCAGGACGTCAGGTGACCAAAATTCAATGTCTAGCCAGCATCTAAGTACAGCGTTATTTTAATATTTGGTTGATCTTAGGTTGTGTTGGAAAATGACCAAAATCTAATGTCTGATATATGTCATAGTGATAACGTCCACACAATGTCAAGGTGTAACATGATTAGACGTTGCAACACACTGAAGCAGTGATTAATGCAAAAGGTGCTCTTAGATTCTTATAAGCCCTATAATATATTCACCAACAAAAATGTAAATATTTTTTAGTCAGTTTCTATCATTCGCTGTAGTGTGTCAGCAGGAAATATCAATTTACACCATAAAGCATTATTTTTGCTATTAATTAATCTGTATCTGATCTCACCATTATCCAGCCCGTCTGGAAAGACATAAGGCAAGGCAAGGATGAGAGACAGATCCACATGCAGTCAAAATGTTTAATATAATAATTCAAAACAAGGAAAAACACAAGGCAAGGCAGGGCTGGGAAACACGAGAATAGAAAACATAAACAGATAAACACATACAGTTAATGACTGACAAACAATAACTAAACCATTAAGCTAATACATATTATATTAAAAAGGTGGCAGAAACCTAATAGGGGTAACATGACAATAAAAGCCCTTCACACTATGCATGTATAGCTATAACTATAACTATAAAAATGGATCCACACTAATGAACAATAACAATCAATTTATTTTTGGTTCATGCTTTTCATTTGTCATTACCCCCTTGTATCTAGCAATTGTTCTCAGTGGGCTGATAACAAATCTGTCCAGTGAATCCAGCTTGAGTAATTAATCAATGTATTCTATCAATGAATCAATCAAACAGTGAATTTGGTGATTACAATCAGCATAAAAGCGGAATAAAAACACAAATAATTTCCCCCATTATTTTCAGAATAGGCTTAGATTACATGTATTTTTGATCATTATTACCATGGTACATCCAATTGCTTCCAAGATAGTCATTATGTTTAAATAATCTTTAAAAAGTGCTTTCCCATAATATCATCTGTAGCTTTAAATTGTGTGAGCCCTTTTTATATTTCAATGGATTCTGACTGGCTGTCAATGTTTTATTGTTTAATAGCTGGGAGATAGAGGGTCATTTTACAAGTGATTCCAACAATATCGTTTTATCTACATCTTTATCATTATAGTTGTGGTCTAAACTCTGCTGCTGCTTTACATTCAGAAGGATTTTTTGTGTCTTTACTGTTATCTTTATAGCTATCTTGCTTAATGAGAATCCCTTAACTTGGGAGAGTAGCACGAGAACACAGCGAGGTGAACAAAACAAAAGGCAAGGTCAATCTGGACTGTGACACATTTATGTACTGTATGTATGTATTATGCTTCAGAATGAATGCCACTTAGTCTTACTATATGCTTAAAACCTGGCTCTTGTCTATTTGAATAAATTTAAATAGGACTAAGCAGTGACCTTGAAATTTAGAATGCTATGGTATGCTGTTCTCAAATTTTGATCTCCGCTACGTATACAAATATTTACAATACATGCTAAATTGTCAGTGTCTCACATAGCAGATCACATCATTTGTTGATGTTTTCTCCCACACTTCTCTATGAGAGCAGGAAAGGAAAGAGCATGCCTAAATTATTTATCACACACTATACAGAGCCCAGACACCCTTTCCACAGTGGTCTGGACTGATAAAAAGACTGCGGCTACACTAAAAAAAGAGCTATACTTAGAGCTATAGTTATAACCTCACTAACGGACGGTGAAGGAAGAGCGATAGCCTCTCAAACTATATTTTAAGCTACATATTGAGGGGTAATCAGAGCCGCTCCGTACATCCAAATGAGACATGACATTTTCTTGACAGGCTTGCTTACTTGTAGCGATTAATTATTTATAATCAGCATACATAAAGTGTGTCAGGCTGGAGTGTAATCGTCAGAGTCTCATTAGTTTGAAGGGCATTTGGTTGTCACTCACTTGACAAAATGTCCTTATAAATGAGTGATTGTCAGCAGTAGCGCAAAATTTCACAACAGGATTCTTGCATGTACTTTCAGGATTTGTTTTCGTTCGTATTTTATTTCCAGTCAGATCGCCCATCTGTTTTGCTGGGAAGAGTAGAAATGAAGACTTTAAAGGTATTCTCAGCTAAAAGTGTAACTATGTTGTCCTTGTGAATCTCAGCACGTGTTTGCGTATTCACCTGACAGAGATATATAGAGCTCTCATAGGAAATTTGATGGAATTTCTCTCAAAACAAACATAAGCTGTGAGTTTATTCAGCACACCATAACATTTTCTTCAAGGAGGAGTGATTTCCTAAGATGAAGCTCAAACGGCTTTGGTATGCAGCGTGTTCGATGGAGAGCGTCCTCTGAAATGATGTTTGCAGATACACAGCTGGGCTGAAATGCATTAAATGTCATTTACAGGCATGGACGAGACTGACGGCTTCAAGCTATGCACTGTCCCTGTTAATTAAAGTGAAGCCGGCTTCTAGACATACTGCCATAGGTTTGTTCCCAGTGCCACAGAGGATGATAATAGCACATGTAAATCTATGTAGCTCGAAGGTCTGGAGTGGTTGTGATACGAGACCGATCAAGTGGAGGATAAAAAAAGGGGAGTGTGGAGTACTCTGGGATGTCTTGGACTGATTATTTGCTGCATTTTTTTAATACACTGTAAAAAAAAATGCTTGCTTGTTGTAACTCAATGTTGGGTCAAATATGGACAAGTTGTTGGGTTAATAAGGTATCATTTAAATTGTGTTTGTCCATATTTGACCCAACACTGGTTTACATCAACCCAGCATTTTTAAATGCTGTGCACATGAATAATTCATTATACAGTTGCAATCAGAATTATTGAACCCCCTTTGATTCTTTTTTAAATATTTCCCAAATGATGTTTAACGAAACAAAGAAATTTTCATAGTATGTCTGATAATATTTTTTTCTTTGGGAGAAAGTCTTATTTGTTTTATTTTGGCTAGAATAAAAGCAGTTTTTAATTATTAAAACACATTTTAAGGTCAAAATTATTAACCACTTTAAGCTATTTATTTTTTTCATAGTCTACAGAACAAACCATCATTATACAATAACTTGCCTAATTACCCTAATCTGCCTAGTTAACCTAATTAACCTAGTTAAGCCTTTAAATGTCACTTTAAGCTGTATAGAAGTGTCTTGAAAAATATCTAGTTAAATATTATTTACTGTCATCATGTCAAAGATAAAATAAATCAGTTATTAGAGATGAGTTATTAAAACTATTATGTTTAGAAATGTGTTGAAAAAATATTCTCTCCGTTAAACAGAAATTGGGGAAAAAAATAAACAGGGCTAATAAATCAGGGGGTTAAATAATTCTGATTGCAACTGTAGAATAGTACATATACACATTTACAAAATATTCTAAAAACTGAATTTTAAAAGTATATGTATTTTTTTCTGCAAAGGCAAATTAAAATACTCAAATTGAAAAGTGCAACCTTTCATTTTCGTTTAAAATACTTATATTTTAAATAAAATGCTACACTGTAAAAAAATGTTGGGTTCCACACAATCAGTTTGTGTTGGGACAACATGATTGAATTAAGTTAACCTACACAGAAAACCTTAATAATTTGAGGCTACTCAAATGATTTGAGGAAATTGATTCCCTCAGTTACATTGAGTTATGCGAAATCGACAACTCAATTAATTGAGTTGACCAAATGTGGTCTCTTCATTGAATTAACTTAAATGTTTAATTACAGATAAATTAAATGTTTACTGTAAGTACAGATAACTTAAAATGCCTAATAGAATAACCTTTTTTTTTGTTAGTTTTTTTAGCTTTTATATTCTTTATCTCATTTTTACGAGGTGGGTCATTAGCCCAACGCTTAACCCCCAACCTGGAAGACCAGGACACACATACACTACGGACAATTTAGCTTACCCAATTCACCTATAGCGTATGTCTTTAGACTTGTGCGGGAAACTGGAGCACCTGGAGGAAACCCACGCCAACATGGGGAGAACATGCAAATTCCAAACAGAAATGGCAACTGACCCAGCGACCTTCTTGCTGTGAGGTGACAGCACTACCCACTGCACCACTGTGTCGCCACTGCGTGTATATCAATTAAGGAAAATGTATATAAGCACTTAAATATCTACTTACTAATTTAACTTTTCTCTTTCGTCAAATGGCTTTAGGTAGTGCCTCTGTCCTGCTGCGCTTCAGCAAAATTCAGCATCACAAGCAAAATGACCACCTTGTGTCATATAACATATCAACCAATCAGCACGATTGTCAAGGCAGAATTTCAAGCACAACTAATCATTTTAAACAGGGACATGGTGAATTGTTTAAAGAAATTTAAATATTCAGAAAACTTAAGTTCAGAAAACTTAAAATATTAATTACAAGTTTTTTGCTGCCTAATGCGTAAGTTAAACACACGTTTAGGTTTTGATGCCAAAACTTTGTATTTTAAGCAATGTCAAGTTATATTAATTTAATATCTTTATTAATGACAACAGCAGGGTTTACGGTGCTTTAGTTTATACAAATTTAAGTGGGTTAAGCATAAGACAATTAGGTTGTCCCCAAATTAATCCTATTATTGATGTTTTATTAGCTAGCTAGTTTGAACAAACGGCAAACATACATTTTTGAATGTATTTTCATTATTCTTTAAAAAATATGTATACATTTACAATTAAGCAGATTTTTTAACCATCAAAACTAATAAAAAAAACATCTTGAGAGTCAAATGAAGTTACCAAACTCAAATGAATTAACGTAACAAGAATTGAATGAACAAATGAACAAATAAATAAATATTGAAGGAACAAATGAAATGAACAAGCTTAAAATGTTATTTTATGATGAACTATTGTAGTTTTGGTTAATTAATTTATTTTTAGAATGAATATGTTTTAGATTTGTTTTATCCCATGACTGTTTTAAAACAGTTGTTGTATTTGTTTAACTATAATAAGCCTGCTTACAGTATAGCTCTACTATAAAAGATCTGGGTGTCATATTAGACAGCAATTTAACCTTTAAAAATCATATATCCCATGTCACAAAAACTGCCTTCTTTCATCTAAGAAATATTGCTAAATTGCGAAATATGCTATCCATCTCAGATGCAGAAAAGCTAGTTCATGCTTTCATGACTTCTAGGCTGGATTACTGTAATGCTCTGTTTGCTGGTTGCCCAGCATCCTCTATTAACAAACTTCAGCTAGTACAAAATGCAGCTGCCAGAGTTCTTACCAGGTCTAGAAAATATGATCATATCACCCCAATTTTATCCTCCTTACACTGGCTGCCTGTTAAGTTTCGTATTGAATTTAAAATATTGCTTCTTACCTATAAAGCCTTAAATAACCTAGCTCCTGTTTATCTAACCAACCTCTTGTCTCGCTACAATCCAACCCGCTCTTTAAGATCTCAAAACTCAGGGCTTCTTGTAGTACCTAGAATAGCTAAATCGAGTAAAGGAGGTCGAGCCTTCTCATTTATGGCCCCTAAACTCTGGAATAGCCTTCCTGATAATGTCCGAGGCTCAGACACACTCTCACTCTTCAAAAGTAGATTAAAGACCTATCTTTTTAGCAAAGCATACACTTAGTGCATTACATAGCGGTGTGACGCATGATGTGCCCCACACACGATTTTGCTTCTTGTTTATATACACTATGAACAGCAGCTACGCTAATTATTCTCCTTATTCTGTATTTCCACATGGGGGTACTCATCTCGAGGCCCTCAGACTATGCAGTGCCACTGATGCGATCCAAGACCAGCGACGAGACGATTCCAAGGCTCCCGGACCAGGCCGTATTCTAAGCTGCTGCTGTGGTGGTCATGATGGAGAGCATAAGACTGATTCCTCTGATGCTCCAAGGACAGACGTGTCTTCGCGGAGGTCCAGCTACTGCGCCTAGACTGCAGCTCTGCACAAGACGTTTGGCCATAGGAGAAATGGTCGTGCCCAACTGAGCCTGGTTTCTCTCGAGGTTTTTTAAATTCTTCACTTTCGCCAATTGGTGAAGTTTTTTCCTCGCCCCTGTCGCCACTGGCTTGCATGGTTCGGGATCTGTAGAGCTGCGCATCGATGGAAGTGCTCCTCAGTGTTTGGACTCTCAGTAGTGATTATTAAACCACACTGAACTGAGCTAAACTAAACTAAACTGAACTTAAACACTGAAAACTGAACTGACACTTTTCAATTCACTATAAACTTCCATGTGAAGCTGCTTTGACACAATCTACATTGTATAAGCGCTATACAAATAAAGATGAATAGCAATTTTAAGGTGTCACTTTATTTTGATGATCCCTTTAACATATATTGTTGATTTTAAGCATGTCAACTAATGCTCATTATAGTATTAGTAGACGGCAATCGGGTTAGGGTCACTGTAAGCTAACATGTACTTTCAAAGTTTCTTATAGTCAGCAGAATGTCTGTTGGTGGAGCAGTGTCAAAACATTTTAAACAGATAAGAATTAGTTGACATGTAGTTACAAAGTCACTTATACTTAATAAAATGAGCAATAAGAGCCATCAAAATTAAATGATACAGTACCGATTTTAGCATTGTGCTTCATACGGTGTCATCTAAAAATCCTCAAGGAGAAGCATGAAGGGGATGCTAAGATGAATTATTACCAAAACATGAACTTGACCACATTTGTTGTGACAGATGTTAGAATCAGAGAGACTAGTTTAGTAACATGGTCAGATGACATTTCCGTGATGTCATAACTGAGGCTGATTCATTACACAGTTGAGCCTGATGCCACTCTCATGTTCATCACTGCATACTGGCATGAATGACAGCAACATTCGTACAGTCAGCCTGGAATTTAGTATTTTACAAGCATGGCATTATGCATACTAAATATAGGAATTACTGTAAACAAAGACAGACACTTAATGTACTATAAATGAATGATATATGTTGACTTTATTTTAGATCATGTAGTAATCAAATTTTTTGCTGTACTTGTTCCTTATGCAGTGTTCCTCATTTGTATGTCACGTTGGATATAACATATCTGCTAAATTAATAAATATAAATGTAGCATGATTAAGAGGTTAATCAACTTAAAATTGATAGAGTTCCCATTCCTTTTGGTTGTGAACAACAGAGGTTGTGTCCAAACTCCATGGTGAATTGGCACAAATGTATCTGTAAGTGAATAAAATACAAATGAAATAGTTGGCCCACTGTTTGTTTGGTGTGTTAGTTTGAAAATCACACTTCTGTTGTTTATGCATTCATGAAGTTGACAGTTTTCCTGCACAGCATATGTCGTGTTTAGAATTTCAAATATTGCTTTGCCTGATTGTTCCAGGTGATACGTTTGATTTTTGTTTACTTCCTTAAACTAAATAAATCTGGTGCAGTTTTGTGTCCAAGGTAAAATTGTCTAGAAGCAATCAATAAAAACAATGATAAGTTTATATGTAAGTTTTATAGTATAAGTAAACAAACAGATACACATAATCATTTCATGACCCTGGATTTATAGTGTATGACTGCAATTAAATGCTGTGAAAATACCAGCAAAAAAAAAAACATAAAAAAAAAACAAGTTATCATTGTCAAGAAAGGTACTTCAGGCTGAATGGCTTTAAAAGCATTGTTGAAATCCAACTGGTAAGCAACTGGCCCACACATCTCTCACAGCACCCCATTTATTCCGTTATTGCATTTTGTTAGCTCTCTTAGTCTTTTTGTTAAATAGACAAGGGTCCTAATTAAAACAATGTGCTGCCACAACATGATTGCCATTTAATTCATCTTGCAGAAGCATTTGGCCATATTCCAGCAGTGCATCTTTAAAAGCATTTACTTCCACCAGCCACTTGGCTGGTGTTCAAAATCACACAACTAGGGAGACGACATCAAATCATAAAAGTGATAAATAGGCTTGTGGGTATATGAAATATGGACAGCTGCTTGTTTTCTTTCTTTTTTTTTATTAAACAACTCTGTATACCTATCTGTCTGCTTATGTCTTGTCTGTCTATCTATCTGCCTGCCTGCCTGCCTGCCTGCCTATTTGTCCATCCGCCTATATGTCCATCTGTCAATTTGAATGTAAATTCAAAAACTGTCTGTCCATCCATCTATTTAACCCAGTCTCATTCTGATTACATACACCTATATACATTTCTGAAGAGAGCAAAATCTGTTTCAGGAGCTATGTTGGTTTGCAGTGTTTGTTTTCTCAAATCCACCAGAGGCCGCTGTGTATGCTTTTTCAGATCTCAAATTTCTCTCGCGGATGCCATTTGTGCCTGCTTTTCTCACATAAATCCACTAGAAGCCGCTGTCAATTGACTGACTTACTGACTGACCAACCGAGCCCAACCCTCCTCCTTCCCTTAACCCAACCAATAGTGTTTTAAAAAGCACCAATTGACCCGCCCACCCTCTTCCCTAAACCCAACCACAGTGTTTTAAAAAGCTAATTTAGAAAGGAAAAGCCCCCTGATTTTCGATTGATGCGATCCAAGACCTGTAAATAAATGATCCCAAGGTATCCATAATCCTGGACCAGGCCGTACCCTGAGCTGATACTGTGGTGGTCATGGAGGAATAGAGTGCATGAGACTGATTGCTGAAAGACCACAATACAAACGAATCCTGATTCTGTGGGCCAGCCCTACTCACACCAGCAGCTTTTCCACGATGGACATTCAGCTTCTATAGCCTCCGGCATCTTGACTGTGGCTCCACACAGGAAGTTTGGCTAGAAGAATAATGGTTGTGCCTAACAGAGCAAACCTCTCTCGAGGATTGTTTCCCTTCACTTCGTCAATTGTAGACATTTTTTTTCTCACCACTGTCGCCACTGGCTTGCTTGGATCGGGACTTGTGGAGCTGCACTTCAGTAAAGTTGCTCTTCAGTGTTTGAACTTTCAGCAGTGAAATTTAAACCACACTGAACTAAACTAAACTGAACTTCAATACTGAAATCTGGACTTTACTAGAACTTTGTTAAGCTGCTTTGACACAATCTACATTGTAAAAAACGCTATATAAATAAACATGAATTTATTTTTTACCACATTTTCAGATTTTACCACATTTTCACCCTATTATTTACTTAGCTTATGTTTTTGTCTTACCTGCTTTCTAGAACAGTTCTTCACCGGACTCAAACCTCATTGTTGCAGTCAATTTCTTTCTGCATCTCAAGTCCGTCAACGTACATGTTGAGCTACCGGACAAACTGGTAACAGCAGAAAAGCCAGAGGTAAGAGATCAGCAGGTAAGCAAGAAAAGGAACGGCATCACATAGCATTCAGTTTAAAGATGAAATGCAGCCATCCGTAACTCTGGCTACATAATTTGCGATCTTTGGAAATGTATATAGGGCTACGTTTTAGAATAAGCCTATGTTGCATCTTTCTCATTATTGATCTATTTATGATAAAGGTGATAAAGTGTAACGGTATATAAACAAAATTGTTATTAAACACAAACACCTTGTTTGATATGGAATGCTAGTTGGCCTGATGTACCATCATATTAAAAAATGGTGTTTAACACTCTGCCAATCAAGCCTTTGGCCTTACATCATTTGACAGCAAGGCCGTTTATTCCTCACAGCGACAAGACACACCACCACAGTGCATTTAAGTCCATTCAAAACAGATGGCCTTTTTTAAAAACTGCTTGCAGCTGTTTTCTGAAATTTCACAGGTCTATTTAGTCATTATGGGACAAACCAATTCTGTCTTTTTATTTAATAATGTATGTCTCTTTCAACTCTCAGAGTTAATTTCAGGAAAAGCTTCTGGACAGTATTTTGAAGGTAGAATATAAGACATAACTGTAGGTTCTTAACATTGTTAAAGCACTGAGTTGTTGTTCCTAAAACAATATAGAATAGTCTTATTCATATTTCTCTAAAGGACTGCCATAATGCAATAACTGAAAACATCCTGTATTTTTCTGCATGTGAAGCATAACTGGTCTGATCACACCAAAATCTTTAAATCCATGAAATCTTAGATGCAATCCAGTATTATAATACTATTGTTACCATACAGTCTACAGGTTTGTTGATTTTGTTGCATCTTCGAATGATCATTCTGTTGTCATCTGTATTTACTTTCAATACCAGGTCTAATTGCATATAGCTGTCCATTGGTCATATAAACAGATTGTCCAACCCAAAACTTAGGACATTGGCAGAGCTACAGTTACTTGTCTCAGAGTCCCTTCATGATTTAGAGTAGTTTGGAGTCATTGCTGAGTTTGCAGCTGACTAAATTAAATTAAATCATTACTGTATGATATACACAAATGAGCCAAAACATTTTGACCACCTGCCTAATATGCTGTCGGTCGTCGGTGTGCTGCCAAAACAGTGCCGACCTAACTAGTCATGGACTCGACGAGACCCGTGAAGGTGTCCTGTGGTATCTGGCACTAAAACATTAGCAGCAGATTTATGAAGTCCTGCAGATTGAGGGATGAAGAAGACTTGGATCAGATATCTCACAGATGCTCAGTTGGATTGAGATCTTGAGAATTTGCAGGCTAGGGCAACACCCTGAAGTCACTGTTATGTTCTCCAAGCCATTCCTGAACAATGCGTGCAGTGTAACAGGGTGCCTAAAAGATGTCATTTCCACCAGGGAACACCATTATTGTGAAGGGATGTTTCTGGGAGGTAAGTAGCATGTGTCAGATTTACATTCACATGAATGATTGGATCCTGCTGATTCCCCAGCAGAACATTGCCCAGAGCATCACACTTACTCTACCAGCTTGACTTTGTCCCACAGTGTATCCTTGTGCCATTTTTTTTTTATATAGGTAAAAAGTGCACACTTATACTGCTCTCCATACACTGCAAAAGAAAACAAGACTTGTCAGAACAGGTGACCTTCTTTCACTGCTCCTAGGTCCAGTTCAGACTATTGTGGGCTCATTAAAATCACTTTTGATGGTAGACTGAGGTTATCAAAGGCCCTCTGGTTGGTCTGCAGCTATGCAGCCTCATACTGTATGTAGTAGATTGTGATGCACTGTGACACATTCATCTCAAAACTATCCCTAAAAGTTTGTGTGATGTGCTACAGGAGACACTCTGTTGGCTTTCATTTGATGGAATAGCCTTCCTTATCCTTGGACACTTGAAAAAACATTTGGTGCAACACCTTGCCATCGGTTTGATGTTTGGTAGTCCAACAATTTGGACCTTGACAAAGTTGCTCAGATATTTTTTCCTGTTCATTTCTTTTGTATCCAACATCTTAAATCCTAGAACTTACCCAGTATCCTTACTTACAATCTAGCCCTCCGAACCTTAATAGGCTTTGATGAAAAGATCAGCAATATTATCTTTACCTGTGAGTGGTCATAATTATTTGCCTCATCTTCCAAGTAAAAAGGGTCCATACTCGGTCCTGAAAGGCCACTGTCCTGCAGAGTTTATCTCCTACTTCTATTTTGCACCTTTCTTAATAATACCTTGGTTTGCAGATATTCTAATAAAAACAAAACAAAAAAAAAAAAACAATAAACTACTTTGAACAAGAAACACTATAAACCTTGCAGGGCTGACGGTTATATTTCTTCAACAACCTTTAACAATAACAACCTTTGCAATGTGAACAAGCCTTACTTAAGTACTGATTATTTTATAAGTTCACACTTATATAATCAAATATAGTATAGAATGTGAATGTTTGGCATGCTTTCTAAGGAGAGGTCGGCTTTTGGCTTGAACCCACAGTACTCCCCCAATCTTTGGCATGGATGGAATATAATGAGAGTGTGGAATATGGGTGAAGGTGGGATGCTGGAAGACTGTCATGGAATGCTTCATTCAACCGTGTGCCTTGTGAAGTGGATATCACAAGGCATACTGCCATGATTCCAGTTCGAAAAAAAAGCATGTTCAATGCGAAGGGTAATAAAGTGTGCAAGTTGGGGTCACGGTAACCAAGATTAAAGGGGACATCTGATAAAATTTTCACTTTTGTA
>CAIGQZ010000690.1:5814375-5843006 GCA_903798205.1 Danio tinwini | reverse complement strand
TATAAAATTAACTATCAAACCACAACATACAAACACAGAATTAGAATTATATTTGTTTTGAGATAAAAGTCAAAATTGTGGTATTTTAACTTAGAAGTACATACACAAATATAGTACTCAGAATTCATTTTTTCCTGCCATTTTTTCACTTTTATCTTGCAGTTTGGGCTTTTTGTTTAATAGAGAAAGGAATTTAAAATTCTACTATTTCACATTTCAGACTATCCCCCCATTTCTGAGTTTACCTTTTTCAATATTGACTTTCCTCAGAACTGTTCATGCTTGGCAATTTTTTCTTTTTCTTAAAATTAGGAGAATTTTGAGAATGTGTGAAAATATAATGTGTCAGAATATAATATCGGAAATTTGACAGGATTTCCTTGCAGTTTCATGTGTTCATCTTGTGTAACCCACTGGTACTACTGCACTCAGCCCAATCTGAGCTGGGATCAAACCGGCAATTCTTTGCATGGGAGTTAGTTGCTCTAACAAGGAGGCTAAAGACCATGGCCTCTAGTGTCTGTCACTAAAGCACCTTTTGAGGTCAGAGGAGTGAGGTTTACCTGCATAGCACTTTGCTAGCTGTCCACTGTTACACTTGCCATTCTGCCTCCTTGGTGGAAGAACAGGTGTTTGAAGAAAAAAAAAAAAAGATTGACATTGTTCTGTGCAATCACTTTGTGCTAGAGTTGTGTGTGATAATACTTAGTATCCTAAACCAGTTTAGGACATGCACCACTAAAAGTGAATGTTTTTTTTTTTTTGGTTCTTTTAGTCTGGAAGGCTCCTTCCTTCAAAGCAGCACAGTCGTGTTCCTTCACATGGGTCTGCATTCTGTCTTTCACCACAGGAGAAGATTATTCCTTTGTGCTGAAGTTCACGTTCTGTGAACATGAGCTTCCTGTGGATACACCAGCTGACATCAACCAGGAATGTTTGAGCCTATCCTCCAAATGCATGCATGCATAGACCTTGCTAACAATTCTGCTGGGACCTCATACCAGATTTTCATTCATTTGATCCATTTATATCCTTAAACTTATTCTCTACGTGTAGTTGTGGACAGTTACAGCTGCACAGCAAATTCAAGCAAGAGCAACACTGATGTATTTCTCCTCTAGGTTACTGCTACAAGTTGCAAGCATAAAATGACAATTGGTAAAAAATAAAATGAACATTTCAGACTTGTTTATATTAATTACTAACTTACTACTTACTAAATATTAATATTCATCAAATAGTTTATTGATTATTTATAGTTAATGGTTGGTTAATAGCGAGAACTGAACTTTAAAATAAAGTGAAGTAAATAAAAATATAAATAATTGGTGGAATAACTCTGGTTTTCATATGGTTTCTTAATGTTTTCCATATCTGAACATAGCAATTAAAGACACCCATTATAAACAGGAACATATTCTTACACCAAAGACATAATTATACAGGTATAGATCACTGTGCGCAATTATTAGCTATTCATGGTTTTCATGTGGTGTCAAACATATGATTTCCTTCATTGACCACTATTCATTTTTACATGGTTTTACTAAGCAATATATAATAAATGTGATATTAAAAGAACATTATAACACAGGATATAGACACAATGCGCTAAATTCCATGTTAAATGTTTTCCCAGAAAGCCACTGGATATAAAGAATGCGTAATGCGACTAAATGCAGTAAGAGAGTGCTTTCATATTCAATTGATTCATGCCTGAATATTGAATGTGGTATTTTAATATCAGTCCCCCCATTATCTCTGTAATTTTATATGCTCTCTCATTCATTATCCCTAACAGTGCTAGTGGCCAAAATAAAATCAAAATGTAATCTTTACAACAGCAAGAGTATACTAAGCATCCTGACATGGTTTTGCATTGCTACAGTTTGAGTAACAACTCTGTGGTTACTTTCTAAATGTTATCATAGTGTCCTCTGGCTTCACCGCATTCCCCCGAAGGTCATAAATTGGGCAAATCTTCCACCTCGAATCCACATCCAGAGGCTATACCTACAGCAAACAGCTTCAACAGCTGGCAGCATGTCAGATGGACACGGCTCGAGTAGGAGCTCAACGGAGGGAAAAGATGGAGCAATCGATCTCTTTGCCTTCAGATGCACATGATTGCCTCTCCAGCCTCCCTAAGTGGGGCATGTGACTTGATTGAACAATCAGCTGCATTACCCAAGAGAAATATGAACCTCTCTCGCACACTTATGCTTCAAACCTCTGGGATACGGCTTTGCTTACCTCTGTCACCACCTGAAAAAGCCACACAGATCACTGGAAGCATCTGTTGCAAGACTAACCATGACTGATGTGCAGCATTTCTCAGCTGCAGGCATATGTTCACACCTTTTTGATGTGCTGAGGAAACTTTTTTTTTTTTTTTGCCTTCTAGAAAACATTGAATAGAGATTTAAACTCACAAAACATCTTTTATCTCACAATCCAGAGTGATTTTCTGAAGGTATGTTTACAAAATAATAACAAAAAAGCCATTTTCTTTTGCATTTTTTTGACGTTTTTGAGTGCAGACTATTATGCTGGTAAATCTGGCAACTCAACTGTATGCATACTATGTTCTTGTAGTCTGCCATTGTTGTTTTGGTTGTCATATATTCATTCATGCTTATAGATTGAACATTAAGTTGTCCAGAAGCACCTGTTTTTGGGGTCAATCAATCAATTAATCAATCAATCAATCAATCAATCAATCAACCAAAAATGGGACTTTCCACATTAAAAATAAAAAAAATATGAGCACACTTTTTTAATGTGCAATTCAAAGTGCAAGACTATTAATAAGCTGCTTTTTATTTGCTAAACTGCCTGCTCTAGCAAATGATTGACCATATTTTGACTGGTTGACCATATTTTGACTGTTTTAAAAAATGACTGTTAACTGTTATTGGAAGTAATTTAAAGAATGTTGTAATTTGAAGACGTTTTAAATAGTTGTTTACACTACACAGAATTGTTATTTAAAAAAAATAAAATAAAAATGTCCTGTTTCTCTTCTACACTCGATATTGGTTCATTGTTAAAAAAATAAAAATAAAAAAAAAAAACATTTAAATGAGAATCTGAAATATTTTATGGCATACTTCAACTTATAAAGATTTTATTATTTTATTCATTCATGAGCAAGGGCTTGAACTTGAGACTAATGTCTTAATAACAGGCATGTAGTGAGCCAGTAGTTAATAGTCAGAATTGTTACTTAAACTGAAGTGTTACCTAAAATGCTAAATATAATACCTCATATTATAAAATCTCATAGATAATGATGAGATATCATTATCTAATTTGATACTTACGATATGGCCAGATTTTCACAACAGGCTCATTCTGAAAATGTACCGTTATATACATTTCTGGAGAGTGCCGAATATGTCCTGGGAGGTATTTTTTTGCAGTTTTTATTTTTGCAAATCCACTAGAGGCTGCTGTGTACGCTTTTTGAGATCTCAAATTTCTCTTGCAAGTGCCATTCATGCCTGCTGTTCTCATATAAATCCACCAGAGGTTGACTGACTAACTGACAAATTGACTGGCTCACCCTCCTCCTTCCCTAAACCCAACCAATAGTGTTTAAAAAGCACTGATAGACCTTTCCACTGACTTCCCTAAACCCTAAAATGCAATCCAGAAAAAGAAAAGCTGTGTCAGATTTTACAACATTATCACCCTGTTACTTGTTCTTTTTTTTTTTTGGCTTCTGTTTTTGTCTTACCAGCTTTCTGGAACCGTTCTTCATCAAATTCAAATCTCATCATCATGGTCAACTCCTCTTTCCGCCTCAAGTCCACCAACGTACATAAGGAGCTGCTGGACAAACTGGTAACAGCGGGAAAGCCACCCATGGAGGTAAACGGTCAGCTGGTATAAGTGCATCGTCAATCCACCTCGTAGCGTTCGTTTTAAAGATGAAATGCAGCCATAAATACTTCTGGCTACATAATTTGCGATCTCCAGAAATGGCTACATTTTCAATGAGCATATGTTGCACAATTTTCTTTTACCTTTAGGAAATTGGCTGTTTACTAGTATTGAGTATAAAGTATGATCTTTTTCTACATCACTAATCTTGAAAGTTGCAGTTAATGGTTTGTTAACAGCAAAAATGGGATATATGCACACAGACTTTTAATTTCATTTCAGTCAGTCCCAGGGCTTCCAGTGAATTGTCATCCCATACAAAATCACTGCGCTTAAGATCTGATTTCTTTAAAAAACAGCAATCATCACTGTCTGGCTGAGATATGATATAAAGTGGGTATCAGACCAAACAAAAAGCATTGCATTAAATTATGTTTTTCTGCACCATGTCTTTAAAATATAGAATTAAATTGTAATGACGGCGCCTGAATTTAAACGGTTGGTAACACTTTATAATAACTACACATATGAATCATTTGTTAAGCATTAGCATCCAGTGAATTCCTTATTGGTTAAGCATTAACTATACATTAATAAATGTTAGTAACCAGTTTATAACTGCTGCTACAAATGCTGCATTCTTGATTTATAACCACATTTATAATGTGCTTAATAATTGTACCTTCATGCTTTGTGACTGGTTGATTTTTCATTACTAACCGAAGTACTGCATTATTTACAAACCATTTGTATTTAAAAGTAGTTGAAGATTTTTAAGCTCATTCGGAATGTAAATGATTAATAAGCTATTAAAAATTATGTTTATATATCTTATTATTCAGGCATTTAGTAATGATTACTTTGTATGTTAATAAATGCTTTATTAACTCAACTTCATGCAGTTTTGTGACCTAATCTAAAGTGAGGACTATTTATGCTTTGTAAATCCTGTATAAATGTCAATTAATGGCTTAGTATCAAATGAACAATAATCTTTGCAATCGTATCTAAAAAGTAAAATTACTGTAAAGTTTAAACATTGCTGAATAACAGGAATGTCAAAATATAACATCAAACTGGATGGAACAACATATATTGGAACAACATTATAATAATTTAACTCTATAATAGGATGCAATGTCTAAACTGTACAGTAATTTTATTTTAGATAAGGTTGCAAAGATTTATTTTTTATTTGATACAGTTTCATTTGTGTATCTTCAAACAAATAGAAATAAATAATTATTTATGTTCTTTTTTTCCTGTTTAGAATTTAACAGAGCCTTTAGTTGTCATTTATAAGGGATTTCTAAAGCATAAATAGTCCTCACTTTAGATTAGGTGACAAAACTGGATAAAGTTGAGTATATAAAGCATTTATTAACATACAAAATAACTATTAGTATATGCCTGAATAATTAGAATTATAAATGTTAATATGAACAGTTTATAAATCATTTACTAACTCATTCTGAATGATTCTAAAAAAACAACTAACTATGCTTAAATAACTAGTTTGTTAATAATGCAATACTTAATTTAGTAATGAAAAATAAATCATTAACATAAGTATGAAAGTACAATTAAGCACATTACAAATGTGGTTGTAAGTCAAGAATATAGCATTTGTAGCCGCAGTTATAAACCGCTTACTAACGTTTGTTAATGTGGAGTTAATGCTTAACAGATACTTATTTCACTATTTGCTAATGCTTAACAAATTATTCATAGTGTGTAGTTATTATAAAGTGTTACCAAACAGTCTTTTGTCTCTTTTTAACCACCAAATGGATGTAAGTCTATTTAACTGATTATATTTGAATTACATTACAACATTGATGCTGTAAAAGGAAACATTTCAAATTTAAAAATAGTCACATTAAGCTTTCACCAAATACATTGATGGCTGAAAAACACTAGCTGTGCATAGACCATTGCACCTTAAAGTATGACCAAAAAGTCCATGTAAAAATTGTATGGCCAGAAGGTAAATAAAATGACAAAAGAAAAAAAAAAAACTTTATTTTTTTCTTTCTTTGTTAAAGAAAGCAAACTTCCATATGAATGTGCATCTATAGTCAAAAAGCAGAAAGTAGAGAGAGTTTATTTCCAGTTTATTCCCATAACTATTTAAGACAAATATAGGACTATATTTAACTTATATTACAGGTGTACTCCACATAGAATTAAACAAGCAGGTCACATAAACATCAACTGCAAAATGCAAAATACAGTAAACAAATCTCCATGTGTACATAAAAACACACCACATCAGCTAATTAATTACAGTAATTGATGATGGAATTCTGGAGTCAGCAGGAATCATACAAGCTCCTCAAATCTAATTAAAGCTTCCTTGATCATTCATGTCAAAGTGGTTTACGATCAAGCACTATAGAAACCATTTCACATTATATAAATGACAGTTCGCTTTGGCAGCTTATTAGGTGGTGGGTTTATAACTTTAGCTGTTTATTTGATTTTCTACAAACAACTTTCACTTTGGACTTGATAACATCTGCGCGTAATTAGGCACACAAGGTTGTCGTAATTAAGCGAGCCACTGGAGATAGAACTGATAACATTATTTATAGGTCCATCAGTGCTGCCGAGCTGGACACCTCACTGGCTGCTTTCAGCAATCACTCATAATTAAATGTGCGAAAAATAAACTCCAGAATGGGACTACGACTGTTTTATGATGCAAATATGAAAATAAGCATTACTTTGAAAATCAGTGTAGCATATTATAGCCTAAGGTATCATGTACCATTTGCTAAAGAGCCTCTATTATGCATTATAAAAGGTCATATTTTGGTTTTGGGGGTCTCCAACAACAAGCTGATATGCATGCAAGGTAAAAAAAAAACACTTTCATTGTTTTATAATATGCATTTATTTTTACCTAATTATCCCAATGACTCCCATATGATTTGTTCAGCTATTTATTAATTCCCAAACCCCCCTTAGCGCAAAGCTAATCTGCGCTGATTGGTTCGATGACCCAGTCTGCTGCGATTGGTCGACTGCGTTCAGTGTGGGACAGAGAGAATCACTCGCCACAGCTTACCAACAATTTTGAAGTAGTCAAAGTGCAAAGTGCATGTGTGAGCCCATTGCAGGAGTGCATTAAGCAATGCAGTTAAACACCAGCATATTGCTCTATTCTTAACCATGACACATAATTCACACAGTGGCAAAAGCTGAACTATTTTGAAACTTGACCACTGCACATGTGTAGGAACAGCTTTTGGTGGTCATAGCAACAACAAATGGCAGTGGAACGCAAGCTCATAAATGCATTTAAGTCCGTAAAGAAAGCGACACGTGCCGGAATTTTCAATGTGGTTTTAGACGCGATTTGAGAATATAAAGCGTAAACCAGATACAGTACAAGCTAGGGCTGTGCAAAATTATCGATACATCTAACTATCGCGATAGTTTCTTTTACGATAGTGTATCGATAGTCCAACCTCAATTATCGATACAAGTTGTGCCAAACGACCTCCTCCTCCGCTCCTGTAGATGTCCCTAACTCGCGATCAACAAAACGCCAAATAGTATGGGATCAGAAGTAAACAAGAGTGAGCATGGCATAAAATATAAAGGTGCCTCCAGCTTTTAGAGCTGACGCGTGGCTGGACTTTGGTTTTAACGCTATAAGGGTTGGGTCGATAGACAATGGCATCGGCCTATAGACATCATGATGCTGAGGTGGCATCTCCAATCCTCCGCACCGTCCCCGTTGCAAACCCGCTCGTGAAAAACACACAATCAGGCCCTGTTTACACTGATACAGCTTAGTTTTAAAATGGCATTTTAGATTGAAAATGATCCATATCCAAACTGGCGTTTTACAAATGCTTTTCTGAACAGCCCTCCGTCTGCTGAAAACGCACATCACGTGACCACACACACACACACACACAGCCACAGCCACACACACACATACACTGTCATGCGCTCCTCTGAACTCCAGAGAAGTGTACGGACTCTATATTTTATACAGTCATTGCATTGGTACGGACAGTTTATCAAGGATGTACCACTGGATTGCGTCTCACTATAAGTTAGTTGTTAAACGTGATATTTAATTAATCTTGTCTCTATCTAACGACTCTTCAGTCTTTTGATTCTCTCAGGTAACGTGTCATAGCGTCAGTACACTGCTTCAGTCTTTCGCTTTTACGCTTGTGCTAAGTAATTTTAGTGAAAACCTCAGATACTGTTGGTTAGTTCCTGTTGGTTGTGCAGCTTTTTTACCAAGCAAGTGTGTGGACACCATAACGGCACGGTTCACTCGGCCTAGTCATGCCAGATCGAGTCCCGCGGAAAAAAGTGATTGACAGGTGGTAATTTGTGTGTAACTTTTATTTATTTATTTATTTATTTATTTATTTATTTATTTATTTATTTATTTATTTATTTATTCATTCATTCATTCATTCATTCATTCATTCATTCATTCATTCATTCTTTCATTCATTCATTCATTCATTTATTTATTTATGATTTGGTTATGAGTAAAACAAAGGCCATGCAGGTCAGGTAGTTGAAACGGTAGGCTACAAATAATTAATTAGTTATGAATTTATTAATTATTCATGAATAATTAGTTCACCTCCGCCTATGACGGCGATGCCATGGTTCATCGCCATGTTTCACATTAGACATCGTACGATGCCAAATTGGTCAACATAGCCCAACCCTAAACGCTATAGCAGGGAGTACTGAATTAGACAAAAAATAAATGCCATTTGTAAGCTTTGCAGTATACATAGTTCTCTGTTCAATCACACTGTGCAGTTTTAGTGAATTGGAATGGATGGAAAATAAATTGGAATTTTAATTTGTCTGCTGACTTTATCAAGTTGTCAATAAAATGTGACACGCATACTAATACAAACTATTGCAATATATCACAACATTTATTGTATCGTGATATATCGCGATATATCATATCGTGACCCATGTATCGCGATATAAATCGTATTGTGAGGCCCTTGCCAATACACAGCCCTAGTACAAGCCGTGTGGAGCAGTTACAAGTAACAAAACATAATTAAATACACATTTTGCAAGCTAAAGAAAACAAGGAGGCACTTACATTTGTGAAATGGAGGAAGAGACTGGTCCATGAACTGTGCACTGTAAACTTCCTGTCAAGCTCTGACAAAGTCCCATACATCAATAGTCTTTTCTGATCCTTCCTTTGACAAACGGCCGACAAATCCCCTGTTGTAAGCATGTAGATTGCTGTAGCACTCGTCAGAAATGACGGGAACACAACACAAGGCTGGGGCTGTAATGCTGAGGTATTTTTGCAAAAATAAACTTTAACCATCACAGCTCATCACAGCCTCATCTTTGGGTAGGGAAAATAACACTAACATTCCCTCACACTTCAGAGCACAGCGTCTTTGCGACATGATTCAACCTGGATCTGCTACAGTGTTTGTCTTCTTCTTTCTACAGTGTTTGTGGGCGGAGCAGTGGGTTTAAATTTTCCTGGGTCTGCGCACCCAACAAGTGGGCAGGGCTTGAGTTCCATATCGACGTCACACCGACACGGCTGAAGATTCGTTACCCCGACGATTCATTTAAACCATTATGAGTTGACTCTTTTATGAATGAATCAATAGTTATAAAAACGGTGCACTTTCAGATTTAAGCTTTAGCTGGATATTTCACTTCACTTAGAGCTGTGAAGTCATTTTCAAAAACCTATAGTAGGGGCTCTTTAATTTATTTATTAACGTAAAAAATACATGTATTCCAGTATTTTTTTTTTCATAAAAATAAAGCTGTTTATGTTAACTCATGATTACTATTAGCATTACTAATTATTGTTCATTGTTTGTTCATGCTAGTAAATGCATTAACTGACATATGCATTATATTGCATTAAGCATGCATGTTATTCACACACTATGGCTATATCATTTGAACAGTGAGCAACAATTCTGAAATGTGTAGCCCATTCAGGTTTCAATCTGACCTCTAAAATCCTCTAAAACCCTGCTTACAGGGTTTTTGATTCCTTAGTGACTTAATGAAAAAAGAAGTCTAGTTGAAATTCCCGAAACTGAATTTTTAATGCTATGAAGATTTCATGTAAGAATCATTGTTCATGCTCCAAATATGAAGGTGTCTTCAAAGGCGGATGATGACAAGAGCACATGTATCCCTCATAAAGAATTAATTCCGAGAAGCAGGGGATAAACTTACCATTTGTTTTGCTCTCAGTTTTAGTCATTGTGGTGTTTAAGCCCAAAGGGAAATGCACCTGGAGCCAAGTCTGCCTACCTGGCGGCAAGCCCAGGGCATAAGACGGTGTAAGCAATACCAACGAAAAAAATATATAACACAGACAGACCTTACATCCTGAAAGACAATCAGTGCATTTTTTCCCAACCTAAAGTCTTATACAAAAACTGCTGGTTCACCTACATCTGCAGTTCTATTTACTTGTTATTTTTGGAGGGATAGTCGAAATATTAGTGCGCATTTTAACAAGACTCAACCTTTTTGATCCGCTCTTGCTTTACAATTATGCTAAGAAGGTAATACGCTTTGACTCGCGGTTACGCAGGAAGAGTGCAATATCTTTTAATTCTGTGATCCCAGTACAAAAAGACTACATAAATCAGATATATTCACTCTGCAAATCATCCTCTAGCTTTATGAATTTTTTCAGATGAATTTTTTGGAGAACACACAGTGGTAATTAGTGTGGACGTACAGCAACTTATGCCAGGTTTTAAGCAGAATCCCAGAGGGAACGGGTTTGCTTTAGTGTAACATTGCAGCAATTCTTTCATTCACTGTTTCAAAGAGGATTACATGATGAGAAAGTCATTAAAAAATATGTGAAGTTTAAGCGTTAAGGTGACTTTAAGAAGTTTGTCGGCTCGAGTTTTGGCAACTTTTGTCTGCCGTTTTTGGGGTCATTAATATACATGTGACAGTGACGACCTCTTTGGGTCTTTGCAGAAGGTCTTTGCTTGTTTTTCTTGTGTGCTGAAGGATAGAAGCCAGTGAGGTCCTTTCGGTGATGGGCAAGGCCTTTATCTCGAGACTCTTCAGAGAGGGCTTCCCTTTTCTCATTACGTTGACTGGCATTGTGAAATCGCACCGGGTGTGCCCTTTCTTTCTGAGCTTATCTATTTGTTTTCACTCATTTTCCTGAAGCAGCGGTAAAAAAGAAAGTGACAGCACTAAACGAGTAGTCCTGTCTCTCGATCCCATCACATTCTTCTTTGAGAGTGATGTGTGAAACCGGCATGCCAAGAGTCTGACAAGCAAGAAATGATCTTTCACATTCACTTTCACTTACAGAGTCTGTTCACAAGTGAACGTGTGTTTTGATACAATTACGATAAACAGAAAGTGTAGAGCAAAAATGCGAAACAGGAAAGAACTGCGGAAAAATCAATCAAGCACTTGATTACCATAAACTGTTCTTTTTATTCAACCTAGAACTTTCCAATGTCTCTCAAATGTCTGTACATCCATTGTTTCAGCATGAGTGGCTCTTCTGCTATCCATTGGAGAAATCTGGCACAAGACCCCCTGGAAGTAGCAATTTGAAATCTGCCGTCTTTGCTTAAGTGCGTTCAGTTCTGCCCTTTTTTTTTGTTCTTTCTTTTTTTGTGACAGCAGACTTTCATGTTATTCCAAAAAGATTCTTGTTTATAATTGCTCTTTAATGAAAGAATACTAAGCAAGAAAACTATCACAGTTTTAATAAAACTATAAAGAACAACTCTGAGCTCTGATATTAATAATAAGCACAGAATCTGTATATTTTATTGACTTTTAAATGACTGATGACTGCATTAATTCAAATTGAGCACTCATAATATATTTCAGCTTGTAATGGGGTCAAAATATGGAGTCCATGTCTAATCAAAATAGCAAACTTTATTTTAAATATATAGAACACACCTTAAATGCAAGTAAAGTGTCTACTTTAATGTTTTTAATAGCATGTGAAAATGCATGGTCAAAAATGGTTGAAGTAATGTTGGGGTCATTAATCATTTTTGTTTTAAATATGCCTGACATGTTTTTTGGTAAACAAATTATACCAATGACATTTTAGCGGGTGTCTTTGGTAAATCCTAGAACGAGTCATTTATTTTGAGCAAGTAATAAATGAATGAATGAATGAATAAATGAATGAATAAATGAATGAATGAATGAATGAATTAATTAATGAATGAATGAATGAATAATCTGCCTAACAATTTTGGTTTAGACATATGTTTAGGATTAGTTGCATATAAATATGAATCATTAACTGTTATTACTTTTAAATAAAATGTAAAATAAAGTGTTGCAAGTAACCCTGCTGGCACAGGATCTCAAGATGACATCATGTTGATGTTGTACCCCAACGTCGTGGGGACGTTGGATTTTGTTTGGAAATGAAAATCAGGTTGACGTCACAACCCAATGTCAGGACAATGTCAATGTCTAATATCCAACCTAAAATCAACCAAATATCAACGTCTAATCATGTTACACCTTAACGTTGTGTAGACATTACCAACATGACATCTATCAGAAGTTGGATTTCAGTCACTTTCCAACACAGCGTAAAATCAACCAAATATCAATGTAATTTGATGCCGTTATTGGATGTGAAAATAACGTTGTCCTTAGACGCTAGCTAGACATTGAATTTTGGTCACCTGACATTGTGACCTAAATCTAACCTAATATTAACATCTTATGATGTGCTGTACCTGCTGGGAAGTCACCAACCTCAAACTTTATAAGTACTACATTTGTTTGCATTTTGCCAGAAAACAATGACATTTTTAATAATCTTTTTTATCGGATTGTGTAGTTGCTAATATTAGAGCTGTAGAAGAAAACTCCAAACTTTTCTTTGATAAGATATGGATAAAACTTGTTTGGTTTGTTTTTTTTTTTGTTTTTTTTTGAAAATTTAGACACTGCAGTATCTCCAGCTGTCACGGTAAGCACGAAGGCAAACGAACTCAAACAAAAAACAGCCCTGCCATAGACTTTCCAAACAATACTCATGTTTGTTGATTTCAAACAGGATGCTTTGCTTTGGTCTCAGACGGCACTGTTTCATCAAATATGTACTGTATCTATAAAACAAACATTTTCTGGGTTACAAGAATAACTTACAAATATATTCTTTGCTGATAAACTATTCATGCTTTTCCATATTTGACACGCAAAACTGCGTAATAATTGATGTCCCTTTTCTCATTTCAGTTCATTTGTGGGTTCGATTTTGTTTTAGTTATTATTTGTTGAATATACTGTGACATTATTAATAATGTTATGTTTATTAATATAAAGAGTTGCTAAAATATAAAGCACAGCTGGTATAAATGTTATTAAAGAAAACTTTTCTCAAATTCACAGCTATAAAAGGCAGATTACATAAACCCTGTATGCGCAGTAGTTCTTAAATAGATCAATGTTTCTGCACCAAGATCCTTTAATCTTTGTATTTTTATGTCAATCAAGTACTGCTGATTCTTCACTTTTGTTATCTGCTAATTGCAATCATTAAGACTCAATTAAAATGCTGATTACACAATCATTTTTGTTTGAGATCCTACAATTTTATAATGTCAAATTAATGGATGTCAGTTTTGAATTGCATTGCATTTACAAATATCCTTTATATAAGTAGAGTGACAGATTCTAGCTTGGTTTCTACAGCATCACACTCTGTATTTCCAGCCTTGGACTTGACTTATTTAATAATGGTTATAACTTCTTATTGGACCGTTTTTTCTTTCTTTCTTTCTGTGGACGACTGTGTATTGGACAGAGTGCACCAGACAAGCCACAATTTGTCAACAGCCATTTTGAGGATCTTTTCATGAACAGAAGATTTAATTACTCACCACTTCTAAAGCTTGTTATACGTTCATTAGCTCCGGATTGTCATTGATTGACAACAGGAGGGCCAAACTCACTCAGATCACGCTGACAGTCTTCTATTGCTGTGCTGAGCCTCGGTTGACATTGGACTTGCTGACTGATGAGAAATATTACTGCCAGGACCAAAAGCAAAGTGGAAGATAAATGGGATTAATGCTACCGCTATCGTCACATCTAAGCACCACATCTATTTATTAATATTTGGTTTGCCTTTGCTACAATCCATCTCTATTTGGGTAATACATATAGGATTGGATCTGTAATTTTGGTTATTTACTAGCATTTGTCTCTCACTTCCCCAGTGGGCTCTCAGTGGCCCAGGCCAGGCTGATCTGAGGTAACTTCCCCCTCTAGGTGACAGCGCATTGAAAAGCCTGTTCTGACAGGATCTTGCAAAAGCCATGCACAGCAGAAAAAATAAATAAATAAATATGTCAGAAATACAGAACAGAGAGGTCTAAAATACACAATAAACATCTAATATTAAAACAATATTATATATTAGAAGCACTTTACAATAAGGTTAATATTAGTTGATATATTTATTAACATGAGCAAACTACCTTTATTAAGGTATTTAGGTATATAAGGTATTGTTGTTAACATTAGTTAATGAAATTAAAGTTATTATTTTTTAGTTCATGTTGACTCGTAATGCATTAATGTCAATAAGCACAACATTGGCTTTTAATACTGTATCCATAAATGATTAATGATAAAACCATGATTAATGAATGCTATTGTTCATTCTTTGCCATCTATCCATCTACAATTTGGATGCCAGTTTCCATTCATAGATGTAAATTAGACTTGTGTGCAAAACCATTGAGTCAAAAGAGAATAAAATCATCACTTCCTGATAAATTGGTGCCAAATATAAAAATGGATTTTGCTGCAGTAGAATCAATGCAGGCCTTTTTTTTCTTATGATAAATAAGATAAATATGATAAATTACTTGCACCTCAGAATACTATCTAAAACTCAATAAATGCATAGTAGTTTTTAAAACCTGGAAAGTTTTGGGAGGTAATTCCAAACTAGGGGAGCGCGGGGCACAAAGTAACACGGGGTAAAATGTAGCATGGAGTTTTAAGGTATTTGCTCAGGGTTAACTATGGCATGCTTGTGAGGCTTTCATCACAGTATCGGCAGACATCTTCCTGCCAATTATTAAAAAAGTTAAGTGAAATTTGGATGAGAAACACTGGAAAAAACATTTTTGCAACATAAAAGTTTTTTTTTTTTTTATTACAGTCGATTTTTTATTTAAAAGACATTTGTGAAAGTATATACGTAAAACCTTATAATGTTGTGATCACCGTCTTCTAGGCTAAAAGATGGAACCATTTTGAAAGATATAAAAAACACAGTGACTGTTAGCCAGTTTTGAGAAAAACATGACACAGCGGGGTAACAGGGTGTGGTAAAACAATATATTTCAATGTTTCCTTCTGTTTGTTGGGACATTGTGAAATTTGGAGTACATTTGAACAACAAAGATAATGAATTAACAGCAAATTGTTTACTTGTTTTACTCAGATTCTTCATTCATAAATGCAACATTTTGAAACCAGCTGCTTAATTGATTGTTTTTAAAAAAGAGGTTGCCACCTATGTAGAGGCTTTAAAAATAATGAAGGGTGAGAAAGCTAAACAATTGTATGATTTGTTTCAATAATATGATTTTATTTAACCCCTTACAGTGTTTCTGTTTGATGTCAATGCATTGTTCTTTTTTGTAGAGTTTTTTATATTTTTTGTTTGTTTGTTTTGTGTAATTTTATGGCTTTATATTTGATTCATTGTATATCTGACATGTCTCAGTCAGTTAAGATTATGTTGGAATTGAGTTTGGCCTAAAGTATGTTTTTGAAAGGCAAATAAAAAAAAAAACTAAAAGTTATAACAGGGTGTTATAAGCCACACTCTGTAAACAAACTAAATCCTTTTTGAGTTTTGAGTGTAAAGTTAAGAACTTTTTATATGTTTTTAATAGAAAATGTTTTTAGTAGAAAATATTTTTAATAGAAAAAAAATACATGGTATATATACCATATATACTAGTTATACATGGTAAATAAACACAGGTGGGGTAAATAGTAGCATTTTTACTCCTGGCACTTTTAACAATACTGCACAGAAACCATAGGTCTGGTTATCATACAACCAGTGCTCATTGTTGGAGAGGCTTGTGTGTTGTTGGTAAAAAAAAAATGGTTTGTCTAACCCTATTGCTTTGTTCATTATTTGGCCAAAACCAAAAAGTGTTACTGTGTGTCCCACTCTCCTCAACTTTGACGTATGACTTTGGATATGGGTTTTTAGAATGTAATTTTCACAAAGTTTGCACAGGTGCATGGAAACATAGTTGTAAAATGTAACCAAAATATGAATGTAAAATGACAATCATTGTTTAATAAAGGGGTGGGATGAATGCATTACAACTACTTGCATTACTGTAGTTCAGTTTTTTATAGTTATTTGCATTTTAAGTATATTTCTAAATCTGTACTTTTAGTTTTGCTTATAAGTATAAATCATTTAAGTATTCTACTGCCCTACTAATGCATGGCTCTTTGCTGAGTACGTCTACAATTTGAACTGACATTAAAACCTTTGACCTGCATGTCAGTAGCCAATAAAGATATCCTTACGTAAGTGGACCATTTAAAGCCCTGCTATTTGAACAGGGAAAAGCCGCCACTGCAAGTAGTTTTGAGTTTGAAGAGCGCATCATAACGATCAGACAGTGGATGAGCTCACGTTTGGAGAAATTCATGGTACAGTTCTTATAGTGTAATACATATCGATACTGAAATATCTGACATGGTTCCACTTCTAATACTCAGTTTTCAAATATTTCACAGACACACTTCGACCGCTGCTCTCCGTATGCGACGTTGACAAGCACCACCTCCTGACACTCCCTTTCAATTACAGAATAATGACGTGGGATAGCAGGTATTGGACAATATTATAACATTTTTGCAAATGTCTCGAGCGATGTGCAAGCTCTCAAATATGCCTATAGAAATGAGCCACCATTCCTCGCACTCATCATCGTGTGCGCACAGTGCAATCGCATTCTTTCTGAATAAAAATGATTTCTCTCTGCTCATGGACTAAGTCTTTAGAATAGATCCAACCTGACTGATGACAATATTGAATCATTTATTTGTTTGCTTTAGCTGGTATGTCTAAATGCATTACTTAATTGCACAGAGCATGTCAAAGCTGATGTTCCGTGAAAATAAATAATATGGCTCACACTGCTTATAAAAATTATGAGTTATCATATTAGAATACCTCAAGTGAATTGAGGTCATTTGCTTTATTTTTTTAATATTGATAGTGTACATGTCTTTTTTTGTAAAATCATTTCAATTTAAAATCTCCCTCCATTAGAATGAGAAGTGAAAGCGGGAAAGGGGGTGTGTTTCAGGACACAAATAGATCAAATTTAACAGGGAAGGAGGATAATATATTTCCATGCATACACACACTCACTCTTTGTCGGCAATGCCCATGTGGTCACTTATCCAACCATGTAGAAAAAGTTATTTAAAACTATAACTTTTGTAATTTGAAAAAAGTAATTGCATACTGACCACCGGGAAAACTCCCAATCATAGATATATGCATGTATGTGTATATCAGAATCAGAATCAGAAAGAGCTTTATTGCCAGGTTTGTTCACACATACGAGGAATTTGTTTTCGTGACAGAGCTTCTACAGTGCAACTGAATTACAGAGACAGGACAAAAAAAAAAAAAAAAGCAGGTAATAAATATATTTTTAAAAGAAGTAGTGAATGCAAATATACAAATTGACAAGCGTATGTACAGGTATATTACTATATACACCATTATATGTGCAGCTGTTATTGTCAAATTGGCATGTAAATAAGTGTATGTGTGTATAAAGTGTATAGCAGGTAATCACAATTATTATCATCAAGTGTTCATGAGATGGATTGAATTGCCTGAGGAAAGAGATGAATTGCCTGAGGGAAGAGAAGAATAGCCAGCCTGATCTCCCGAGGAAACATAAGTATTTTACATTTTGTAAGTTTAGTGGCTAATTTGTACAAATTTACATGAGTTGAGTCGTATGAAAATGTAAAATTTTTAAAAAGGAGGTGTGGCACCAACCCAACACTGCCCATAAACCCAGCCCTCATTGGGTGATTAGCAAATCGTACTAAATGGTACGAATTAGATCATATGAATTCATATGAATTAGCCACTAAATCAAGAAGTTACGAATTGCTGTGAGATTGTGTTGGTATATCTCTGGCTCTGCACTCTCAGAAATAAAGGTACATGAGCTGTCATTGGGGTGGTACCTTTTGAAAAGGTACACATTTGTACTGAAAGGGTTCATATTGGTACCTCAAAATTATATATTAGTACCCTGAAATTTTAAGAGGAACACTTTTGTACTTTTAGATACTAATATGTACCCTCGAGGTATTAATATGGACCTTTTAGGTACAAATGTGTATCTTTTCGAAAGGTACCACCCCAGTGACAACTTGCGTACCTTTATTTCTAAAAGTGTGGATGGCCAGTCCTCCACTGCACCATGGTCCCACATTAATTTCAAAGGAACAATACCCTGTACTAAAAATTATGCATTCCTTCCAATAGACACTAATAGTGTAGGTGACATCTAATGTAAATATCTAGGGTAATGTACTATTATTTAAGCAATATAACAGCAGTTTTACTTGAGCGCAGATTTTTAGTACTTTTTGCACCTGTGTTAATAATGCTCCGGTTACTAAGGTAACCCTTGTTCCCCGAGGGGGGGAAAGGAAATGCTATGTGGAAAAACTTCCACTTTGGGGGATTTCATTCAGAAAGCCAATCATCTGATAGAGTATGTAAACGGGCTAATGAAATGCCAATGAGTTGGCAGCTTCAGCTTGCGCACCTTATGCTTGTTGCAATCAATTTGCTATAAGAGCACAGCATGCGCAAAGCCAAGCATCATTTTTTAGCGGAAGAGACTTTCACCTCAACAGCTAAGGGGCAATCATTATGGCGAAGGAACATAGCATTTACGTTCCCCCCCCCCCGGGGAATGAGGGTTACCTTAGTAATCGGAGCATTCCCCTTCGGGAGGGGAACATCAATGCTATGTGGAAAAACTTCCACTATGGGGACATGTATGGAAAACGCCATAATGATTGAACTTTACCTTCGCCAACGATGAGAGATTTGCCAGGCAAAAGAGAGCGTGAGCGCACTTGCATCACCAGAGGCGCGGTCTTCCAACGTGTTCCCTGGCCCTTACTTATCCCACTTTAAAACAAGATTTACGGATTTAGATATATTTTTCGGGAGCCGCAAATGTGTCTAGAATAATTTCTTGGAATTTAATACGACAGTACGTTGGGAATGCGTGCAGTCCCGATAGGGAGGACGCTGCAGAGGCCACCTGCTACCCAAGTGGGGAGACTGGTGGCAAGAGAGCATATGGACTAGCCCTGAGAAGGGGGAGTACGCATATGAATGATGATGGTTAGCGGTGAGGGAAGACACGAGTCCGCCTGTGAGGGGGGACTGCATCGTGGCAGTATAAGCATATGGGATCGCCTAGTGGGGATCGCACATAGCAGGCACCTATACCCAGAACGCGGGCTGACCAGCGGGCAGACCAATAACGTAACGGGCCAGCGCCTGACTCTTCCGCTGAGTCAGATCGGGCCTCTGAGGAATATCTGCAGGGTTCACCAGCGGGGAACTTTTCTGACAGAGTGAATAAACGCACGTATCTCCGTGTTAGAGAGAATGGCGCAGCAAGCGGTTTACAACACCTAATCGAATTTCTCATTCACCGCGTGATGAAATTGGCTCTTCTAAAGATTAATAAATCTCGCAATAGGTGTCGCCCAGCCTGCAGCTCTACAGTGTCTGTTAGAGAGGCGCCGCGGGGTAACGCCCAAAAGGATGCGCGCTTCAAGGAGCGCACTCTCACTCCTGGGGGACACAGCTCGCCCTGGCTCAGATGAGCGAGGGAGATGGCATTCACTGTTCGGTGGGTATGTTCCAACCTCTGTTTGGATACGGCACTTCCCTTCTGCCGATCACTGTAACAGATAAAAGAGCTAAGTACAGTCCGTATAATATGCAAAGCGCGAAGGATGCAGCAAATAAAGGGGCTACGTAGCTGAAGGAATGCTGTAGAGCACCTAAGTGGGCGGGGGTCTCAGGTAAACGTGAGACTTGGCAGGCCCAACACGCTGGCACATTTCGCTGACCGAAAATGCCTCCAGATACCCATCCATTTGGTCGATGCAAATGCGACCAGCAGAGCTGTCTACCTGGACAGAAATCTTAAGACACTGAGTCGAGTGATTGAGCGGACCTCTCCTAAGAGAGATCTCCAAGTGGGTATGAGAGGGAAACAGGAATAATTAATATCCAGTCTCGCGCCTCTGGGAACTGGATGATGAGACGATACTTCCCAGCGCGGCGCCATCACTGCATCCTTAGAGTGGGGATGATCGTAACGTCAACCCCTCAGAGTGAAGGGGACAGCCTTAGCTCCAGTCAACTGAAGGAGGATAGCATGACTCTGATCTGGCAGGTTCGGGGTTTCCTTCTTGGGGAAAAAGGTAACCACACAGCGAATAGACTCCACTTCAGGGCATGGGCATGCCTCGTAGAGGGTGCGCAGCCTGAGTGACAGTGTTAACCACCTAATCGGTAGGTCAAGTAAGTCCTTCGCGCTCCATCTATGAACTGTACGTGAGGCATAGATCTGGGTGCGGGTACCAAATGGTTCCTGTCCCCTGTTTCCAGGGGATGTGCCAGGGAGGGGCCATCACAAGGAGAGTAGAAAGCAGGTCCGATTGGGCCAGAGAGGCGCAATACAAGAGCTGGTCCTCGACCTCCCTGACTTTACACAGTATCTGTGCGAGTAGGCTCACTGGAGAAATGCGTATTACGCACGCCCCGGGGCCAGCTGTGTAGGCAGTGGACTTTGCAGGGTTTGCCAGGTGGGGAACTCAAGCGAGAGCGCATGATTCTCTGAGTTAGAGAGAGAAGGCGCAGCCCATAACAGCTGGCCAGTCGGGGTTGGAGTCTCTAATTTCCCAAGTGAAACTGCCGTGAGAGCGAATGGGCTGCACGGTTGAGCTCGGTAGGGATAAATGGAATGCAGCGATTGCGTCGCGTATGACTCCGAGGGAGCAGACGGCGAGCGAGCTGAGACATGCGGCGAGAGCGAATATCCCCATGCGGTTGATATATGCCACCGCCACCTAACTGTCCGTCCTGTTGTCGCTTCAGCACCGGTAAAATGTCGAAGAGCGAGGAACACTGCCAACAGCTTTAGGCGATTGATATGCCAAAGCAACTGAGTTCCTTTCCACAGGCAACACATGGCCCCCCAGCACTCAGGCCTGTATGAACGAGGGATCGTTCCAGGGACTGAGGGTGCGGTGACACATCGTAGTGACAGTCACCCGGTGTGTGCCCGCGTGCCATGTGCATCTGGGGACTCGATCGTGAAGCCAGTGCTGAAGTGGTCTCATATGGAGCAATCCGAGCGCCGTGACAGCGGCTGCAGATGCCATATGCCCCAGGAGCCTCTGAAAGATTTCAGTTGAACCACTATTTTGCTGTTGAACTCTCTCAGACAGTTCAGCATTAGCAGAGCGCGCTCTCCGGAAAGGCGCACTGTCATGGTGACCGAGTCCAGCTCAAACCCGAGAAAAGAGATCCTCTGCACGGGGCGAGTTTGCTCTTTTCTCGGTTGACCTGAAACCCCAATAGGTGGAGGTGCTGGAACACCTTGTCTCTGTGCATAATCCATTGCTCCCGAGAGAGGGCTAAAATCAGCCAGTCACCGAGATAATTGAGTATGCGGATGCCCGCGAGCTGAAGGGGCGCTAGGGCACCCTCCGCAAGCTTGAAGACCCGCGGCGACATAGAGAACCCGAAGGGGAGGATTTGTACTGCCAGGCTCGACCTTAACGGAGAACGCAGAAACTGACGGTGACGTGGAGTATGGAGACATGAAGTACGCGTCCTTCAGGTCTATTGCTGCAGACCAATCCCGAGGACGAGCGCACCAGAGGATGCGCTTCTGCGTAAGCATTTTGAACAGCAGCTTGTGCAGACAGTGGTTCAAAACGCGCAGATCTAGGATTGGCCATAGCCCACCGCTCTTTTAGGTACGATGAAGTACAGGCTGTAAACCCGCTCCCCATCTCGGCTGGAGGGATCGGTTAGATTGCATCCTTCGCCAGGAGGACAGCAATCTTCTCTCGCAAGACAGGGGCGGGCACAGTGCTGACTCTGGTTAGAAACACCCCCGTGAACTTGAGAGGCCGTTTGCGAATTGAATCGCGTAGCCGAGTCTGATCGTGCGTATGAGCCACCGCAAAAGGCTGGCCCGCGCTAACCAGGCAGGCAGAGCTCTAGCTAATGACTGCATCGCTACAATTGCTGACGTATCAGCAGTGGGGCAGCGCGGAGTGGGAGTGCTGATCCGTGGAGCGCTGGGGTCTCGCGGAAGAGCTGGAGGCGAGAGATTCACTCACCTTACACCCAGACTCCGGAGGGGAGGGCTGGAGGTGTGAGAGAAAGGAGACCGTCCTCCCAGACCTCGTGAGCCACTGGCGAAGTGCATCGATCCTGCGAGCTGGAAGGCTTTTCATTGCGTCCCAGACTGGCAGTATTCAAGCTGTCACATCCAGGGAAGGGAAAAATGCTCTTTCTAAGGAGCCCGGCCCCCCACCGGGAAGAGAGCAGGTTCCCTCTTCTCCAGATGGCCCGTCTCAGGATCGATTCGCGGTCCGTTAACCGGACTTAACGGCACCCTGGGACGGGGAGCGCTGGTTGCCTGTGAGGTGCTCGGCACTACCGCTGGCCGGAGGCGCAGGCGGGGGCGGAGCAGCACTTGTAGACGGGCGCTCTCAGCGACAAGCAGTGGATGTGGATGATTCGGCGGGGGAGGGAGCGGTCTTACATCCCCGCCGATGGATGGTAAATCGTATCCAACTGCACCGCCGTGAATTGCTGGGTGAATCCACCAACGGTGTTCGCCGAACAGGCCAGACTGGTATATGGGGGAGTCAAAAAAAGTTAACTTTGTCGACTCCACGCATATTTTTGCCAGGTTTAGCACAAGGTGGCGCTCCTGGACCACTAACGTGGCCATCGTTCTTACCGGGGCACACGCAGCGGACTTGAGGTCCGTGGAGCTCAGTCGGGTGTGGTGCGGGGCTTGTAACATGCCTGGGTCGGAACCACCCTCGTGCAGCTGGGCCAGCGCACACGCATGGACCCTGGCATGCAGGGTGGATGCAGCGTGGCCCGTGGCTGTGTGGGCTCTGGCTCAGGAAGCAAAAGACCAACACATCTTGGACGGGAGTTGAGGCTGATTCCAGCAGAAGGAGGCACCACGCGGGCCCATGATGGCACTCTCAATCTGGGGAATCGACTTGTACTCCCTGGCTGCTCCACCATTAAGGGTGGTGAGGTGGAGGGTGAGGTGGAGGCGCACGCAGATCAGGCAGAGAAAGGTGCCCTCAAGACTGCATGAGCCCACTGTGCACTTCCGGGAAGAAAGGGATGGGAGGCTAGAAGGTCTTGCCTTTTAATCCTCTACATACACCCGCGGGGCTGGGGTATAAACCATCTCCAATCCACAACCGAAACAGCCCGGGAAAGCACGGTTATCATGTCTGTTTCAAGATCAGCCACCGCCAAGGGGAGGGAGCGGAGGGGGGGAAATCCTTCATCAGACCATGACAGCCCAACCTCCGATGCAGCGGTGGACATCTGAGCCTCTGTGTCATCAAGTGAGAGGGCGGCCATCCGGGGATGGAGCGCTTCTCTCACTCGAAGCTTGGATGGAGTGCGTGGAGGAGCGAGAAGTCCACAAGCCCGAGGGCGGCAGATTTACTCTCACTGTAACCCTCAGATCTGCCCGAGTGCCCACCGTGGAGCGGGGGACAACTGGGGTGGGTGGCCCTTTTGCAAGAGCAAACCGCGATCTTCACTGCGCAACAGATATGTCACCGAGTGATGGCATGCACTGCCCGCGAGCACCGCATTAACATGCTGGACCCCCAGACATGAAACGCAGTGCTCGTGCCCATCATCCGAGGACAGGAAACCACCGCATCCAGAAACGCACAGTCGGAGCGACGTCTTGAAAAAGACACGATGCACGACCGTGTTGCTCTTTTAGGAAATTCGCAACAATATATACCGCTCTGAAGGACCGGACCCAAAGGAAGCCAGGCAAGGGAGAAACCCAGCTCGACCATCTGCTGCTGCGTGTCACACACTCTGGACCGGAAGATCACTCTCGTTCACTCTCTGTCTGAAACTCAGCTGGAGGAACCCTCATCGACTCTCTCAGAAGGCTGTTGAAGTCTCTGAAGTGAAAATGATGCTTTGCTTTGCGCGTGCTGTGCTCTTATAGCAAATTGATTGCAATGAGCATCAGGTGCGCAAGCTGAAGCTGCCAACTCATTGGCATTTCATTTGCCCGTTTACATACTCTTTCAGATGATTGGCTTTCTGAATGAAATACCCCATAGCGGAAGTTTTTCCACATAGCATTGAAGTTACCCTCTTGAAGGGGAACTGAGGTTGGAAATAGTGTTCATGAGTTGTCACTTTTAGCAGCTTAATATAAAAAGCAAACAAAGCAACTACTGACACATAACACTGGAAATTTGTTAAAAATCACCTAAATGTGTGTACTAGCATTATAAAAGTAAATATAAATGATGATTAAAAACGTTTAAATTGTTGGGCTAATTCCTGTGAGTTTGTACATTCAATTATTACAATAATTTGATCATGCCCCTATGTATTGGTTATGATTAGGGGTGAGGTTAAAAGGATGCCTTTTTTTAAAGCTATATATTTCAGTACAAATTATATTGTATGGATTGTCAATTAGTCACACTTTCACCATTACATAAGGTCTTTTTTATTAATTATCTTTTTTTGTGAGATCATGGAAATGTAGGTTTATTTAAAATGTCTTATACTAGTATATTGTTCATTGACTACATATGTCCGAATGTAATTTTCATTCTTAATTTAAAGTCAAAAAGAAGCTTGGGGCATGTCCACTGTATATTTAGTTTGAACAGTAGTTTGGAGTGTGGCTACTGTACTTTATCTTCCAGCTTGACTTATTGTGAAAGTTTGCTGTGTGGCTTGTGTATCTTTCATCTCAACCAATAGCAAGAGCTTGGGGTGTGGCTACTGTATCTTTCAGCTCAACCAATAGTAAATCTTTGGGTTATGGCTATTGCATCTTCAAGCTTGACCAATAGTGAAAGTTTGGTATCTTCCAGTATCTTCAAAGAAAGTATCTTTCAGTTTGACCATTTACAAGAGTTTGCATCCCACAAAATGTGAGATTGTCTGATGCATTACAGAAGTGCATGGCAAAATTAAAGAGCTGGCAAAATAGAGGATGAGCATTGGCAGTGCTGTTACAAGATGTTGGAATTTAATGAAATGTTTGGGTTTTATTTGAGAAAACTAAATTATGGTTTCTTCTCAGCAGGTAAGGTTTTTAGGCCAAATTTTATCTCTAAATACCAAATCACATGCATGGTGGCACAGTGGTTAGTACTGCTACCCCACAGAAAGAAGGTCGCTGGTTCAAGTCCCGGCTGGGCCAATTAGCATTCCTGTGTGGAGTTTGCATGTTCTCACTGTGTTTGCGTGGGTTTCCTCTGTGTTCTTCAGTTTCCCCCACAGTCCAATGACATGCGGTATAGGTGAATTGAATAAACTGAATTGACCGTAGTGTATGAGTGTGGAAGGGCATCCGCGGTGTAAAACATGTGCTGGATAAGTTGGCAGATCATTCTGCTATGGTGACCACTGTTAAATAAAGGGACTAAGCCAAAGAAAAATGAATGAATGAACGAATGAAATTGGTTATAGTGTATGAAGTGAGTGGGTGTTTCCCATTAATAGGTTGTATTGTTGGAGGTTCAACTGCTGTGGCAACCTCTGATAAAATCAGAGACTAAGCCGAGGAAAATGAATCAATCAATAATAAAAAAGAAAGTGGGTAGCAAGTGTAAGGGCCATTTGCAAGGATTAATATAATGCAATTTCACTCAAATTGCAAATTGTTTGCATTATTTTTGGGATGATCATTTAAATTATTTAATCAATTTATTTATTTTAAAATTTACTTAAATTTATAGTTGACTTTTTTTTCAAATATTAATCTTAGACTTGATTTGCTTTTTACTTATTTTTATTTATTTAACAACTTATTTAAATGTATTAAATTTATATACTTTTTTTCAAATACCAATATGTAATATTGCTTTTTAGAAATGAAGCATTTTCACTAATGGTCTCAGACTTTGTTCTTCTTGAAGTGTGCATGTAAATACCCTGCCAATTAACCAAATGCTGAAATTAGAAAGCACAAAAAGCAGTTTGTGTGAAAACCAAGGTGTTGAATGACAACATGGTATTTTTCGACCACTAATGTAAATGTGGACTAATTAGTGCTGATATTTGGAAGAATCTTCAAATCTATTTTGCTAATTGCTAAGATGCCTGCCCAAAGGTCAAGTGTTGACAAACACAAAATGCTTAGGAAGATTAAAACAAAAAAGTTTGAACGAAAAACTCAGCTTTGATTTGCCAGTCAATGGGGACAGGGAACATCTATGCTAATGTTCGGTCTTAAGTATTTTAGAGTACCTTGCTTCTGATTAAGCTCTCTCGGGCCTTGCAAGCCAGTTAACATGTAAATGCAGCAATTGTATTCCCATTAAAATTCATACAAAGCCTGATAAAACTGCATGGAGCTTTCTAGTCACAACATAGTTTTCTTTTTCTTTTTTCTTTCTTTTTTTTTGTACAATTATGTAGCAACCACGCATCTATGTGGAATGAGGGTAATTATAATGTTTGAAAGAAAATAAATGTTTGGTCAAACAAAACATGAAACATAACATAGCATTTTAATGCAGTTAACACCTACCATTACAACTCAATCTGCCATTTGGTAAGGGTGTGGATGTAACAAATGCATTGTTTATGGTAAGGTTGAATGGGACAGAAAATTGCTCATTTGTTTGCCCCACTTCTGTATGTTTGTGTCAAGAATACTGTATGCTTTACAGAGGATGCATTTATGAACATTAGTTTATGTTTTGTATTATAACATAAAGTACCGCTGTTACAGTGAATTCATACAGAGATGAATTATCCTGCAATAATTGAAAGGTTTGTATATAACCTAATTAATATTTCAACATTTCATAGCGTTGTGTTATGTGTTATACTGTATGTCTGTGAATGTTATGTATACATGTCTGTGAACATATTTCTGATGCTTTCAACTACTGGCAGAATTTTTATCCCACTCTTTCTTATAGAAATGCTGTGCTGATTAAGAAAAGATTTAACCTCTGCTAAGGTTAAGTGCTTGGGTCATTGACGGCTTGACCATATTGATAGGCTAATTTGTAAAATATTGATTATATGTCTACTTAATAGAACATTAACTTGTACAGGTGTTGGGTGACCATGAATTGTCATTGCCATTTTTAAATGTATAGTGATAAACACAGTCATGCACAGTTTCTAAAGTGTCCCCTTGTGGATTTCTCATTTTAAACTGAGCTTATGCAACTTACTTAAGAATGTTTTTGAGCATGAAATTATGTTATATTATTACATAGATGTCTTGATTCTGATTCAGCCATTCAGTTTGTTATTCCATGTTATTTTTCTGATAATAACACAGGCTCAGTCAGGAACTTAAAGTCAATACTTTATGCTTGCTAAAAACTATTTTCTTTGTCAAAGCTTTGCATTCAAGTCTGGGAGCTAATAATTTCAAATGGAAACTATATTTTGCATCCAGTTATTTACGTGTATGGAAATCAACAATATAATAAGAGGCATACTGTGCGTCCAGTGTTGGCTGCTATCAGAAAACAAACCCTTTCAGATTGTTAACAGACTATATGCCTATTTTAAATATCATACTCATGATTTTGCAAAATGATTTTTGGGCGGCATGGTCGGCTCACAGCAAGAAAGTCGCAGGTTTAAGTCCCGTCTGGGCCAGTTGGCATTTCTGTGGAGTTTGCATGTTCTCCCTAAGTTAGCATGTGGTATAGGTGAATTGAATAAACTTAATTGGTCATATGAATGTGATAGTATGTGTGTTTCCCATTAATGAGTTGCATGCCAGAATAATTGGCAGTTCATTTGCTGTGGCGACCTCTGATAAAATCAGAGACTAATCCAAAGGAAAAATGAATGAATGAATAATCTCAAGAAAGTGGTATATGTGAATTTATTACACTAAATTGGCTGTAAAGGGCAGCACGGTGGTGCAGTGGGTAGCAAAGTCACCTCACAGCAAGAAGGTTGCTGGTTCAAGCCCTGGCTGGGTCAGTTGGCATTTCTCCGTGGAGTTTGCATGTTTTCCCCGTGTTCGTGTGGGTTTCCTCAGGGTGCTCCAGGTTCCCCCACAGTCCAAAGACATGCGGGGTACAGGTGAATTGAATAAGCTAAATTGGCCGTAGTGTATGTGAGTGTGTGCAATAGTGTATGGGTGTTTCCCAGTGTTGGTGGCAGCTGAAAGGGCATCCGCTGTGTCAAATATATGCTGGAAAAGTTGGCGATTCATTCCGCTGTGGCGACCCCTGATTAATAAAGGGTCTAAGCCGAAAAAGAAATGTGGCTGGAATTCTGCTGTGGTGACCTTTGATAAATCACAGTCTAAGCTAATGAATGAATGAATGAATGAATGAATGAATGAATGAATGAATGAATG
>CAIGQZ010000690.1:5793443-5806243 GCA_903798205.1 Danio tinwini | reverse complement strand
ATTTATTTATTTATTTATTTATTTATTTATTTATTTATTTATTTATTCATTCATTTATGCATTCATTTATTTAAGTGTAAAACATATGAATTTATGAGTATGACCAATGTAGAATTGTAGTGAATAAAAATTTGATGCAACAACTGCTCTTTTAATTAGCAATGCATAGATTATTGATGGTTTATTATTTGTTGTTATTATTGGTTACTGAGTTATATTTGATTGTATAGTTTCAAAATGTATTCAGATCTATGAAACATTATGTCCTGACTTTAGTTTTGTGCTTTTATTCTGTACACCTGAACAATTCAAAAAGAGTTTCCTATTCCAATAAAATGAGCAAATCTATTGTTTGTACAAACACTATATTACAACCTATACTGGTTATGCTTTACAGTGAAGCACCTTCTGTCTTGTGTAAACATTGACAACATCAGTGTCATCAATAATTTATGTATAATTGACGTTACAAATAAAACAAACAAAAACAAATTCATGATTATTAAAACAAGATGTGTGGACTTTTTAGACAATCTATTACCCACTATTTTTCCTGTTTACTGTACAGTTAACTATATTCAACTGAATAATTAAACAGTAAACTAAATACAATTTACTAAGTATATTTGAGTTACACGTGCCATTAATGCTCTCTGTGATCAAATCCATGATTGCTGTACAAATCAAGCTACGTGTATTTATTTATTTTAATTTTTTATTTTGTTACATAGATGAAAGCACACAATGCATTTTCAAAATGTTTTACTCTGGGTGATCTGAAAATAAAGTACCATGTAATCTTTTCTTACTCACTAATAATTTTGTAGTAATGCAAAGATCAATGGTGGCCCCAGATTACAGTCGCTCCACATGCACTTTAATCTCCAAAACCACAATTTTACTAGAATTAGGCCAAACTATGCGTTGTTAAAAAAATAATAACAAGACTTTAACTTTAAACACTGTTTGTAAAACTCAGGTGCATGACAGTTATTTGCAAATAAATAAATAATTACTGTACTTTCTAAAACAATCTAATATAATGAATAGAAAATATATCAAATATTTATATTCAGTCACATCTGCTCTGGTTTATTCTTGTTGACAGATGCTCACTGATCACTGTTCAGTAGGGCTTTTAGTCTAAAAGCCATGTAATACCAGAATTAAGGCTAACAATGGCTGAATGAAAACAAAAGACTAATGATAAAAAGAATGAGGATTATTTCTCACAGCCAGCCCATGCTCTGCAGATCTGTGAAAGTTCTGTCCCGTGAGAACAACAGAAACATGAATAGGGAAGTTCACACCTCTGATATTTAGAAAATAGCCTGCAGGGAAGATCACAGGAGGGCAATACATTTTTATTAGCCCTTTAGCCTTCTCTAAAAACATACATGACCTGATCTTTTTATGAAAAAGTTTCAGTTTTAGAGGCAAAATCCTCAAGTTTGAAAGGAAGAATTGTCAGACTTTTGGGTTCAGCTTCACACTGTGTTATACATAGTATACCACTGGAGTACTAATGTACCACTGGAGATTTAGACCTATACCTATAGCGGATGCCCTTCCAGCCGCAACCCAGTACTGGGAAACACACATGTTGTCTCAATACAAATTAATTAGTTAACTTAACAAATCGTCACCTTGGAATTATAAGGTTCTATCTGCCTTCTGAATGATTTTGAGATATTGAGCTTCAAAGTTATGTATGTAGCATTTATTTTTTTTAAATAAAACATCTTAAAATGTAAACAACTTATAAAAAAACATCCGGTAATGTAAATAAGTTGTCATTTGATAAGAATATGTCAGTAACTCAATTTTGACAAAAATGTCTGATAGAACCTATAATTCTAAGGTGACGAAATATAAGTGGATTGAACCTAAAATAATTAAGTTGTCCGCCCAAAAAATCTCAGGAATTGTGTTATTTCAGCTTATTTTAAATGAAATTAAAATCATTTTTACTACATTTTGACATTGATATGGAGTACTCTATATTAAATTTATATGCATAAGACTGTTTAAATCAAATCAAATAATTAATAATTAATAATTAAATTTTATATTTAATTTTCTATTTTTTATTCTAATTAGCTATTTTCTACATGGATCTGCATTAGTGTTGCATGATATACTGATACTAAAAAAACGTATAGCGGTACCCTGGATCTCAAAACGATACGATTCTACTTTTTTAGTACTAGTACTTTTGAGTGACAGCTGTAGTTGTGAGTGCTCGTCAATAGGAGGCAGTGTGGTGGCCACACGCTTCTTCTATGGCAAACCGAGTGTGTGTGTTGAGCTGTTTAACCGAGGGTTGTCCTCTCACACACTCTTCCCTCCATAATGACAGAATGCAGTGAACCCCCACAGATTGTGGACAGAGCTGATTCATGAAGGGAAATTTGGAATTATTTTGCACGTGTTGCTGCAGTAAGGACGAGCCCACGAGTATCACAAAGCCTGTATTTACTGTGACAGCCTGTGTGCAAAACACGTCCAACTGTGCCCTGTTTGAGCTAGGAGGAAGAATGTAAAATAAACTTAAAATAGACTAACCATGTTCCGTACACTTTCCGCTATTTAGTGCACTCAATTGACCACTCCTCCATCGTTCACAGCCAGATAAGCATTTCTGTGTGACCATTCTTTGGGTGAATACTTGCACAAACCAAATTTTGATTGATGTCTTTTGAACCAGTAGTTTTTAGAAAAGACAGGGAAAAGTATCGCCTACGCATGTATACGGAAGATGATAGGTGTTAACGATGTTCCTTACAGGATTAAAATAGGGTTCCATACAGGCAAAAATAGACATTGTTTTAAGTCTAATTAAAAACCAACGTCAGAATATATTAATATTGTGTTTAACTTGAGGTTAATGTTATATTTAATAACTTTTTATGAAAGTTTGAAATGATATAACTTTATGATCATTTCATTTTTAAATCATGTTTATTTTATGTCAATTTAAAATATTAAAACGGTAAATTCATGCAAATTAATGCTAACTTAACTGACCTTTTATGAATGCAGCCTCTTTCAGGTTCTCTCTGGTGAAGAGTTGCACCATGTGATCATCACCCACAACTGACGTTTAAATATCCCCATTTCGAAACATTTATTCAACAAAAGATAATTTATTTAGCAATTTGTGATAACATAATATTCATTTCATAAACACAGTAATTTTGTCTTGCATAAATTAAATGCAAATGCATATTGTCAAGGCTCTAAATGTCTCCCTTCCAAAGCAACACTGGCACCTTTAGCTTGCCCACTGTCTATTTTCAATTAAGTGGACGTAGCAAACTTACTGTGTTTTCTCGGAGACACATGGCTCTGTTGTGATCGGATGTGAAAGTGTGGGAAATAAAGATTACACATATACATAGCTTGTCTATGACCCATAAGTATTTGTTCAGATATTTATGTTAAAAGGTCATCTGTACGGAACATCATTGTGTACAGAACATGGTTAGTCTAATGCAATGTGATGTGTATTTATATACCGCATTTTATTGTGTATGGCCGTACACCCAAACAGCTTCACAACCATGAGGCGGGCGTCTGTCCACAACACCACCAGTGTGCAGCATCCACTTGGTCCACACGTAGTATCAGCCACACCCCCAAAACTTTACCCGAGTCGAGCATTGACGGCTGAGGATCACTCTGCAGGGCCGGAGGTAAAAATTAGCCTCGAGAATGATGGTCTGCTCTGCTGCGCGATTGAGTAAACTTCAATACGACACAATTGAATAGAATCACGGAAATGACTCACACGTATAAATTGATAAATCACGTATAAATTGGTCAAACAGCGTTTATGCGCTTAATCACTCACTTTTCCACATTATATTAATGCTAAATAAATGCATGTTCTGCTTTGTGTTAACAGGCTGAAAACAAAACAACATTCTCCGAAGTTCAGTTGAGCCAAAAGTAAACACAAAAGCTGATCGCACTGTCCTTGATATCTGAGATACAGAAAAGCAAATCATATATTTAAATTAATAAAATATGTTATGAAGTTAATGTTATGATATAAAAATATCATACATGCACAAATATGCTAAATATATTCCAATATATTGTGAAAATGGATGACATAAGACTGAATTTTTTTTTTACTTCGAAAACTTGACAGCCTACATAGACTGAGCTGTGTAGTGCTCACCCTTAAATTTCCCTTTTAGATTTTGTATTGAAATTTGATACTTATGAATTTGATACTCTTAGTGACTTCATCATACATAATATTCTTATCAAATACCGATTTGTATTAGTAGATGACACCATGGACAGCTAAAAATGCATGTTACAGTACGTCATTCACCCCTATAATAATATATACAATATATGCAAATACAATTATATGTGAATATGACAGGATCACTGTGTCAGGAACAGTAAAGACCAAGCAACATGTCCAAGTTATTTGAGAACCAGACCAAAAAAATTATGTTAAAGCACTTTTGTCTATAGTAATTTTTTTTTAAAAAGATGCAACTATTTTATTTATGTTAAAACAGCTTGGCTAGATTGCTGACAAAATTATTTTTTTTATTTCTATATTTGTTTTACTTTTTGAAAATGATTGTACTCTATACAATATTTTGAAAGAAAAAAAATGTAATATCAATTTAGTATCGTGATTTAATTTGGGTATCAAATCGAAGTCAAAATTTTGGTATCGTGCAACACTAATCTGCATTTCTTTTCAATGATTATTGATACATTTTTAAGATACTTTCACTTTAATGTAGTTCTAATAATAATGATCATTAATTTATTCACTCACTCACTCACTCACTCACACACTCGCACACTTACTTACCTTACTTAGACCAGGTCAGATGATTGTCCTTTGAGTTTTAATTTTTAATATTACATGTTAAATATTTCACTAACATAATCAACTTTGCAGCAGTTATTTCAACTGAATTATGCGCTATTAGAAATTATCATTTCGATTTAAGACTGGCATAATATAATAATGTCTTCAAGGTCAGCTTTGAGAAAACACACGTGTAGAGCCTCACTGCAGTCCATTATTCATATTTTTAAGCGTGTTCCTCTTAATGGTTAATTAAACAAAGTCCTCAGTCTACTAACACACTGAAAATTAAGTGCATCTGCCTGCATTAATGGTGTGATTACCTTTTAATGTGGAAACATTAATAATAAAGACCAACTATAATCTAATCTAAAATTAACCATTTGGCTTGATTGATGTAATAACATATTCACTTCACTATATACCATACTTGCCTTCGAGCTTTGCATAATGAGCAACATTTATAATAAGCTTTTGAAATAAATGTATGTTTCTGTATTGGTGGACACCTTCGTCTCTGCAAATGTTTTTATTGTTTGTTTGTTTTTACGATTATTATTGAAGTAATACAAATATAGGAATTAATTTTACAGGCAAGTACAATAAAAAAATATATTTTTTTCAATATTTGATCACTATATTATCTTTCTATATATAAGCGTATGTACACATACTGTACGAATCAATGTATTTTATTATATTTCATCACATTTAATATTCAGAAGACTGATAATTTGACTTTTTTACCACTGCAAGGCATATATAAAGCATCAGAGCATTCATTACAATGTGACCAGAGGCAATGTGCACTAGGCAGAAACTGTTTGCTTGTTTATATCCTCTCGCTACAGTGAGGGAAGTGAATGCAATGAGACTGGGAGACTGGTTTATTTTCATCATTAAGAATAAAAAAGAAAATATATACTGTATATATTCCCTTCTTTGTCTGAAAGAAACCACTACAATGCTATAAGACTTTTGGAGATACAAATGTGAGAATAAATCATGCATGTACCATATGTGATTTGTATTTTTTTTGTAGTGGAACATTAAAGAAACCATGTTCCTTGGTCATTCATAAAATGCAAGTCAGCGGCTACTTGCACATGAGAACAGGGTGACCACCTGTTCCATTGTACAGGACAGTCACACAATTGTACAGGAAAGTCACACAAGTTTGTGTGTGTGGATTAATAATCAGCATCTATACGCGCTAAGACTTCTATTGAGTAAGAGAAAGCTGCCATGTTGAATATTTCAATTCAAGTTCAAGATACTTGAACACACTTGAATACACTGAATACAGTTACACTTTTATTTTGTGTACCCCACTATAAAGAACCACATAAGGTCATTACTTCTGTATATACTATTATTTTTACCAATGGGTGTCATAAGCAGTTCATTCATTTTCTTTTCGGCTTCATCTTTTTATTAATTTGGGGTTGCCACAGCAGATTAAACCTGCATCCTATCCAGCATATGTTTTACACAGCGGATACCTTTCCAGCTCCAAGCCATTACAGGGAAACACCCATACACACACTACGGACAATTTAGCCTACCCAATTCACCTGTATGTCTTTGTCTTTGGCCTTGTGAGGGAAACCGGAGCACTCAGAGAAATTCCACACCAACACGGGGAGAACATGCAAACTCCACACAGAAATTCCAACTGTCCCAGCCTAGGATCGAACCAGTAACCTTCCTGCTGTGAGGCAATTGTACCACCCATTGTGCCACCATGACGCCCATATGCAGTTAATTCGACTCTATTTAGTAGAGTAAATAGGTATTGTGCCTTTTTAAGCTGACAAAATTTGGTGTCAGTCTCAAATAAACTCATTGGCATTATAAAGTTACCCAGAATCACTGTAAAAGTCAGACAAATATAATAGCTCCTATTGTCTTGCAAAATCACATTTGCTGTCCCACAACAGAACAGGTTGGTGTTGTCAGTCAGTGATATTCTGCTCTTGGATGGATGTCTCGAATATCATCCATCCATCTGTCCATGTCTGTCTGTCTGTCTGTCTGTACAGTTGAAGTCAAAATTATCAGCCATCCTGTGATTTTTTTTATTTCATAATATTTTTATTTGATGAATTTAATGTCAGGGTGTCATAACAAACAATGATATAAATCTGCCATAAACAGGATTGTCATAAAACCATTGGTTTCACCTCCAATGTTAAAAATGATTTGACATAGTAATGGCACTTTTAATGACACATGTTAATGACACCTTCACTGAAAAGGTGATTAGAAAAATATTCATGACTTACTTATTATGCCTCATGATAATCATGTTTATGACAGACTTATGAAAAGTTATGTTGTCTTAGTAATGTCAAGTTGTCATAACAAACAATGCCATCTTTGCATTTAAAATAACGTAACGAGTAAATGGCACTTATTAACAGTTGTCATCATGCATAAAATCACATTGACGTGTCGTGTCATGATAAAAAAGGCTTATGAACACTCCTTTAAGTAAAGTGTTAGCAAAAGTGATTTTTTTTTTTAAATTTGTTACTGTTGTCCAATGACTTGCTTAATTAACCTATCTTGCCTAGTTAACCTAATTAACATAACAAGTAAAACCTTTAAATTTAACTTTAAGCAGTGGATTTGTATCTTGCAAAATAACTAGAAAAATATGACATACTGTCTTCTTGGCAAAGACAAAATTAGAAATTAGTTATTAACCCTAATGTACTGTTGCGGATGTTTTCATCCACTCTCAGGTGATTTTGAGTCTTATTTGGCCATAACTTTTTCTGTGTTTTAGCAAGCAGAATGATTTTTGAAGACAAATCTTATATTGAAACATTTTGAGAAAATGCTTTGAATTAAAAAAAAAAAAAAAAAAAAACTCAACAACACACTCTGGGTAAATTTACTACCATATTATTATGTTATGAAAACACCCACTGAATTTAACTGCTGTAAAAATGCATCAGATAAATACTTTTTTTTTTTTTTTTTTTTGCATAAATCAGTTAATCAACCTCAGTCTTGATCAAACCTACTAAATCACTTAGAAACTTACAGGATTTAAACTCTTTAATTGCCAAATTCATAACTGATGTCTCTGATTTGGTGGGAAAAAAACACAAAATGATGTATTTTCAATAGTTCAAGTCTTGAACATGTGAAACAACATTGCCTTTGATGCATTGTTTTTGATTAATTATATTTTATTTTTTCTTCCCAATTGACTGTTGGTGGCTGTTTTAGCCTTGTTGACTTCCATTATAAACGTTTTTTATTACAAAGCGATGACACCATATAATCATGCATTTTTGATTGTTGGTGGTTTTTCCACCAACGAGGTAAAAGAGGAAAAATTTGTAATTTTTACTGTTGATCATCAGTAAAATCATCAGTGACCAATAACCCTTTAGACCCTTAATAAAAGCTTACTTTCTGGATTTTATATGGAGTATAACAGCAAATTAAAGTGTGTGCCTGTGAGTGTGTGAGTGACCTATACGCACTTGCCTTGATGTGTCTGAAAAAATCTAAATATGCATCTCAGCTCTCAGAACTACATGAAGTAAATAAAAATAAAGACTGTGTATTTATGCATTATCAAATGCGATTATAATTAAAGTCAATGGTGCAAAAACACCCACCAACAGTCAAAAAAAAAAATCTAGCAATGTTGTTACTAATTGTTTACATGTCCGAGACTGTGATAAAAGCAAAAAAAAAAATTCTGTCCACAATTACTTTATATATTAAAAATGTGATTTTGTGTGTGTTTTTTCACCAAATCAGTGACATTATTTGTGAACTTGGCAATTAAAGAGTTAAAATTCTGTAATTTCTAATCGATATAGTAGTTTTCAAGACTGGGGCTGATTAACAGATTTATGAAAAAAAGTAAAAAAGTATCTGATTAATTTTTTTCAGCAGTTTAATTCAGTGGATGTTTTCATCCCTAACATAACAAAGGGTACAAAATTTGAACAGTGCACAAGAGATATAACGAGGGCTCAACATTAACACCCGCCAAATGCGGGTAAATTTCAGCTTTGGTGGGTAAGACAGACAATCCCACTAGCCACTTTGGCTGGTTGAAAATAATTTTAAATTGTGGTTTTCTTAAAAGCAGGGTTCGACTATAAGGATGACCCAATATGCGTGCAAATGTGATCTTAGAATCGAGAAACAGCACGACTTACAAAAATAATTGCGTTCGTGGGAGCAATAGAAAGCAGGTGAATAACGAATGAGAGGATGATCAGTCGTGCCAACAGCTGATTTAATGCGCGCAACAAATACGCGTGCGCGCTCCTGTTTTTTTGCTTGAAGCAACCGTGCCTGAAACGCAACTGTAATCTGTCCTCTTTCATATAGACCAGACAAAAAGTGATGCTAATGCACCCACAGTCTTGCTGCTTTCAAGAGCTCCAAATATGTCTTTTTGTAAGCAGCACTGGTTGCTTTCGCTTTGAACAGATTATTAATTGGCCTTAACCATGTGATCATCCTTTCATTATCACACACAGTATGTTTTTCACCTGCTTTCTTTTGCCTAGTTATTTTTGTTAACATAGTTTAATTTCACTTTTTTTTTGCTTTAATATGAGATTAACTCTCCATGTATGTGTAGCTAACTGGTGATCTGAGAGACCTTTAGCGAGGACGGATTACTCTGCATATTTTTGATACATGACAATAATTATTTTTACAGAAATATTTTGTTAAATAAAAAGTATACTATACAGCTATATTAAGCTTGTTTTGACATTTAAAATTTGTGGCTAAAAATATTTTTTGTTTGGTGTGGTCAGAGATAAATTTGATAAATCCTTAATTTTGAGTTCTGAAAAGTCATGTAAAATAAAAAGTGTTTGCAGTATAACACTATGAAATCATGACCCATTTGCTCATACACAACACACAAAACGTGAAATAAATCAGGAGGCATGTGGACAAAAAAAAATTAATTCAAGTAATTTTAGCATGTCAAAGTCAAATTTATGCATATAAACAATATTTTCACAACAACAAAATTGTGGCTGGTGACAATGCAGAGTGGCTAGTAACGTTGGAAAACTACTAGCCAATGTGGCTGGTGATCAAAAAAGTTAATGTCAAGCCCTGGATATAACTTATTACGTTTAAAAATGTGGTAAAAAAATCTCTATCTTAAACAGCACTTGGGAAATAGTTTAAAAAGGATAAACGTTTCATAGGAGGACTAATAATTTTTATACACTGTATATAATCATTCTAAGCATATAGAAAGTGAACACACATACATTTTAAGCAAGAGCTGGCAGGTGCAGGATAGAAAAAAAAGAACCTGCCCCATGTAGAACACATGCATTAATTTAATTTTGCTTATATCTTGTTGACTTGCATTTTATGAATCACCAAGGACCACGGTGAGTAAATTAACAGGGAATTCTCATGTTGGATGTGAAATGTTTATTTAGGTTTAGCAAATAATTGTCTGTAGAGAGCCCTTGTCAAAATAGTCCTGACTGTGGACTTCTTGCAGGAATATAACCCATGTATAGACTTGACCCGATGTATAAACATTTTTATTGACCATTTACTGCAAGCACATTCTGAAGTAGAGCAATTTACAGTTATATCACTAAGACACCAGGCTGAAGAGATACTGATGCCCTCCAACCTACTGCAGACCCTTCAAAGTTCACTTGACTACACAAGATGGTCTGATCACGGCAATGTTTGAGGTTTCCCTCTGTTGTCTTTATGATGTTCTGGTTCCTTGAAATCAAATGTTTGAATGGGGTTGTCAATCCATGTTCACAGCTTAAAGAAATCAATAAGACATGTGAAGCATGATGAAACTTGAAGAAATCTCTGGACTGCTCTGAGTGCGGTGTACAATGAGAAGATGGCGTCAATTTGACATGTCTACATCGCAGACAGAGTTGTAAATGCTGTTTCATGACAGTGAAGTGGACATAAATGTTGCATAGCTTATAAATATTCAATCAAGCGTGTACAATACGCTAACAAGCTCTACCTGAGGTACCTTTGAGTCAAACACATTATTTAATCAGATATATGATTTTTGCAGTACTGTTTAGCAACACTGGGGTATTACATTATTGAAGCGTAGAAAACATCAAATACTTTGGATAATATGAGTTAAGGGGAACATTTTATTTTTGATTAAAAGTTTATGAGGATGTCTTACTGAAGTGTCTGTGAAGATTGGAAACATTGATCTAAATGTCAGTCGACTGTCACCTCACAGCAGGTCGTTGGTTCGATTCCCAGCTGGGCCAGAAAGCATTTCTGTATGAAGTGTGCACGTTTTCCTCATGTTTGCGTTGGTTTGTACGGGTGCTCCGGTTTCCCCCACAGCCTAAAGACATGCAGTATAGGTGCATTGTAAAAACTAATATTGGCCATAGTGTGTGAATGTGCACTTGGCAATTCATTCTGCTGTGGCGACCTTTGAAAAAGCAGGGACAAAGCTGATGGAAAATGAATGAATGACTTTCCAACCATGGCTTATGAAATAATGCTGCTTGCATATTTTTATTTTTTTATGTCCAGGGACTGATGCTAAGAAGTAAACATGAACATGATTTTGTCAGCACTAGTTCATGCACATATTGGCTTGATATGGAAATGGAATTGCTGGTTATTGGCTCTAGAAGGTTAATGCTTTATTGCATCTAAAATAGCACCTTCACTAAAACTGCCCATACTGTACATCAATTAAAGATCTATGCTCTGATCAATTTTGCTGAACTGCCGTCCGTTTGTTTTGATTTAGACGGCAGTCTCCGTGAGGAGCTGCCATCCCTTTTATTAATAAATATTTATTTAAAAGTCCGTCGGTTCTCCGCCTCCTTCTTTCCGGCGGCCAGGTGGCCGTAACTTTATTACAGTGGTGCCGAAAACCCGGGAGAAGGAGGCACACGTTGTCCAGTTGCCCTCGCCGCTGAGAAGGAGGGCGAGTGTTCGGGAGTTAACCCGAGTGGGGGAGAAACCCGTTCATCTGCCAGAGTGCCGGGGCGGCCTGAGGCTGGCGAGGATGGCCAGGAGAACCGCCGCCGGACACCAGAAGACGGACGGGTGGATAGATTCCTCCACAGGGCTCCCAGCATGTCGTCACTTCTCTGAATTGGTTGAGGACCGAGTGGCAGCGTGTCTGGAGAACCGAACCCCAATTTTTTTTTTCCTCTCTCCCCTCTCTGTCTCTCTGTCTTTCCTCCTTTTTTCTCCATCTCCTTTTCTCTCGGCCTGTCTCATATAGGTCTCGCGGGAGCTGTGGCGCCAAATCCCCCCCTTTCAGTTTCAGTTGCTTCAGATGCCTGCATGTGTTAAACATTTTTCCTTATCTCATACACAACTGTAATCTGGTAGTGTTTGTGTTGCTTTGACTTTTTCAGGGTTAATTATTGGTTCACACTTTATTTTGACGGTCTGTTTGTTGAATTTAAGTTACATTGCAACTAACTATCATTAGATTATAAGTAGACTGTTATGGCTCCCCAGTCAACAAATTTCCTTTGGCCCTGATCTGGCCCAGATCAACAGCTAAAATGTGGCCCAGAACAGTTAGTGTTCCCCGGCCCAGAACTGGCCCACATTCTTTTAGCCAGAATTGAACCAATGTAGTGCCACAACTCCACCAAGCTTGAGCCAAGTAATACATTCTTATGTGGCCAAGATATGAGCCTTGTATTCAAGATTAGTAAAGCTGAGCTCTGTGGCCCTTATGTGGCCCGCATGTGGCTGACCACATATATTAACGTAAATCACACAACAAATATTAAAATCAAATAGTTTAATCTTTAATCAATGCAAATTACATTCAGATAAAACAATTTCTGAACAAAATGTGGACAAATAAAGAGTTAGAAAACATTTAAACAACATACAACAAACAGAACAATACAAAATAGAAATAAAAATAGAAATAATTGTTAAATATAAATGTTATATATTT
>CAIGQZ010000690.1:5772107-5785757 GCA_903798205.1 Danio tinwini | reverse complement strand
TTCATTCATTCATTCATTCATTCATTCATTCATTCATTCATTCATTCATTCATTCATTCATTCAGAAAGGCTCTGAAATCATGCGTCCATGACCGAAATGGACAGTATCAGACTTTGAAATGAGAAATGAGAAATGAGAAATGTATGTTTGTAAATGCAAGAGTGTATAAGTGTTTTCCAGTCTGCTGCGTAAAACATATGCTGGATAAGTTGGCGGTTCATTCCGCTGGGGCGACCCCAGATTAATAAAGGGACTTAGCGGAAAAGAAAATGAATGAATATTATATTATAGTATATTATATTATAATGCTTTACTAGCCATTTATTTTATGACATTGGTTGTTATATGACATCTTTAATGTTTATTAGATCTTTTTTATTATATTTTGGTTATTATTTCCTTTACAGGGACACAAACAACCTCCTATAGCAGTTGTAAAAGTGTTTTCTACTCCAGAGTCAGACTTGTGAAGCAGCCAGAAGTGTTACGTGTCTGGTAAAACTATTATTAAATCAGAATGCTGGTGTGCAGAACTGGAGGGGGAAACATTCTCAGTGGATTACACAGTAAAATAATTTCATATTCTGTTTTAAACAATGGCATGAAAAGATAAGTTAATCAAGGAAGTGTCTACCTGTATCCATAAACGGATTTGTGACATATACAGGAGTGTGACGACAGCGCCTCCAGGGATTAACTACTTTCACTGTTTCCCTGGTGATGGAGGAAACGCTGCATTTTCTCTGCCACATAAACTTTATTTACAGTCACAGCTGCTCAATTTTTCAGCACCTTCTCTTATTTTCCTATTAGCTGTTGCCCTAGGAAAAGGGAGTTTAAGAGATTGTGCAACTATAAAACTTTCCAGCTCACAGAATAGTGGAACTGAAACTCTGCATGGATTTGTTCACCAGGACTTGCACAAAAATTGAACTTCTAAGGTGTTATACATAATAACATATATTATATATAGACGCAGTCTGCAAGTCAGCGATAATATATTCAGTCACCTCTGCCTTTATGTGCCCTCGTTTTCAAGGCCCTCACACATTTCCCAACCATCAGTGTATCAGTAAGTGAAGCAGAAAGCTGGATGAGAACAGTGCTGCAGATGAGTGAAATATATATCTGAAAGATTAATGAAGTGCGGTGAATATAAAATGGGAGGAGACACTTTGAAATGGACAAAAACCTGACCGCTGCAGTCATCCAAGCCCCTTTCAGGCTCGTCTTAATCTAAGCCAGCAGTTGTGGGTGATACAGCGCTAGTTTTAGTGCAATGGATACCCTTAAAAATCATTGACCCTTTTTACCAAGGCTCCTTGCCTAATTTTAGACACCCATTAACTGGACATGGAAAAAAAATAGACGGGGTTGGACTATACAAGCACACATATTGCATGATAAATGCGTGCTGTTTTTGGCAAGTAAATATGGAGCTGCCAGTGAAGAGACCATCCGCTGGGAAGCGTTTTAAAGTGATAATTTTGTTTGCCCACACAAGAATTTCAAATAAACATTTCATCCTCTCCAACTTTGAATGTTCAGGCAAGGGAGCTGTGCCAAATGCTGTTGTCGAACATCTTCATTTTAAATCATACTTTTTTTTCCTCCTCACAGAAATGGGATGCTGCTCTGTATTTTCATTTTATCCATACTGTAGCCTACATATTAACCTCTCAGCCTATGCTTTAGATGTATAATACCAACAAAGTAATATTACAGAACATTGGCTGTTTTTTTTCATGTTAAGCCATTTTGTTTTTAAATATCACAGATGTATTAAAACCAAAGTCAGTGATTTGATTCATAGTGCAAAATTTAATGAATAAGTTAAATAGTCTTCAACCAGTACCTTATTAAAATGCTGATCAAATGTCATTTATTCTGTATTGTTAAACAGAATAACTAATAATGATAAACGAGATGAGCTGTACATTAGCTATAGATTATTTTTTTCTAAAGGATTGTTCATTCATTCATTTTCTTTTCAGCTTACTCCCTTTATTAATTAGGTGTCACCACAGCATAATGAACCACCAACTTGCCTAGCATATGTTTTAAGCAGTGGATGCCCTTCCAGCTCTAACCTATCCATGCACACTCATTCACACACATATACAGACAATTTAGCCTTCCCAATTAACCATACCACATGTCTTTGGACTGTGAGGGAAAACCCACACAAACACGGGAAGAACATGCAAACTCCACACAAAAATGCCAACTGACCCAGCCAAGGCTCAAACCAGTGACCTTCTTGCTGTAAGGTGAACATGCCACCCACTGTGCCACCATGACGTCCTTCTAAATGATTAAAACACTTTTTTAGATATGGCAACTCTATTTTACACTGTTCTTGCATTACATAACTGAAGTAATAAAGAACATACTATGCATATTTTGAATTATGGTCATTATTTTTAAACATAACACTACAGTAATATTGTCACATGTCCAGCGTTTTGGTGTGTTCATGTAGTCTCCTCATGTATGTCATGTGACTACCCCATGTGCTGTGATTCCTTTGTTCCATTTTCCAGCCATTTGTTAATGTTTCAGTGTTTCCACCTATGTCTCACCCCTGTGTCTAAGTAGTTCTATTATGTGCTGTGCATTTAAGTCCCTGTGTTTAGTTCATTCCTTGTTCAATATGTGTCATAATTTGTCATCACCCTCTGATTCCAGTGAGTCAATGTTCCAGTGTCTCCACTGAGTGTTTTGTAAATAAATATGTGTATTTTTGATAACTCCTGCGATGCAGTGCGTCTCTTTAGAAGAGTGAGAACATGACAAATATTTGGTAAAATTTTTATTAATTAACTGGTTTTAATTATTTACTGGCGTCTTGGTGGAGCAGTGGGCAGCACAATCGCCTCACAGCAAAAAGGTCGCTGGTTCGAGTCCTAGCTGGATCATTTGACATTTCTGTGTGGAGTGTGCATGTTTTCCCCGTGTTGGTGTGGGCGTCCTCCGGGTGCTCCAGTTTTCCTCACAGTCTATAAACTTGCTCTATAGGTGAATGGAATAAGCTAAATTGGCCGTAGTGTATGTGTGTATGCAAGAGTGTATGCGTGTTTCTCAGTGTTGGGTTGCGGCTGGAAGGGTATCCGCTGTGTAAAAGCATATGCTGGATAAGTTGGCGGTTCATTCTGCCATGGCAACCCCTGATAAATAAAGGGACTAAGCCGAAAAGAAAATGAATAAATGAATGAATGAATGAATGAATGAATGAATGAATTAATTAATTATTTACTCACTCTCTCACTTGCTCACTTACTCACTGTCCTGTTGCTTATTCTTTTTTTTTTTTTTATCAGGATCCACCAGAGTGGTTTGGTTCATCCGCCATCAGCCCCTAATAAAGAAATAAATAAAGGAAGGAAAAAAGGAAGGAAGCATGGAGTGAAAAAAGGTAATTTAAAAATGGTAGCATCTAAGTTAAATGGTTTTATTCAAATTAAAATATGATTTAATATAGCTCAATCAACTTTAACGTATAGATTTTTGTCATAGATCCAAGTGCATACCTTAAGTTAAACAGTAATTGTCTCACATTTTTCACTTATTTTACATTAATAGCTTCTATAATTTAATATAGCTCTATCAGCCTAAATTTAGTATTTTAATGAACACAACTAAAATTGCCTTAAATCAGGTACACAAGTTTTTTAAGGTGTCAATGGATTGTTACCACTTTTCAAAGTGTATTTAATTTAGATTCAGCAATTGCTGTTAAATGAAATTTCATGTCCAGGGATTCTTATCTTTTATAAAGTATTGACATTTTAAATAATTAGATGGCCAGAAAGAAAGAAAGAAAGAAAGAAAGAAAGAAAGAAAGAAAGAAAGAAAGAAAGAAAGAAAGAAAGAAAGAAAGAAAGAAAGAAAGAAAGAAAGAAAGAAAGAAACAAAGAAAGAAAGAAAGAAAAAAGAAAGAAAGAAAGAGAGAAAGAAAATACCTTTTCATTAATATCCTTATACCTTACATGCTGTTGAGAGTAATGTTTAGATGAATATGTAAACACTGGCTGTACACTTTCATCTTAATAACAAAATAAACACACAGCAAAAATAACAGCTGTGAGAAAACAGCATGGTGATGCAGAGCTGGTTCAAACAAATCTACATTTCACTGCCATCTCATCAACAGATGCGGTAATACACTGTGAATTGATTCCTTTCTTTGCATTAAACTTTGACATTGTACAGAATAGCTTTTTTATGCATTATGTGAAACATTATTATCATTAATTTCATCTATCATAGAATGCAAAAAAAGGCATTCAGCAACACATGTAAACATTAGTAGGCTTTCATAGACAATCTAACAGGTCAGAGAATCTCTCGCTATATCTCGCTCCCTCTCTCTCTCTCTAGTTCTGTCTCTCTTTTAAATGTGTTTTAATGTCACTCTTTGGCAATAAGAAAGGTAACACTTTATAATAACTACACAATATCAATCATTTATTAAGCATTAGCAAGTAGTTGATTCATCATTTGTTAAGCATTAACTCTCTACATTATAAGACATTAGTAAGCTGTTCAGAAATACAGCTATTTTTGACTTGCATAAATGTACTTTCATACTTTGTTAATGATTCATTTCTCACTACTAAATTAAGTATTGCATTATTTATAAACAACTTGTATTTAAAGATGCAGTAAATGATCTTCCTAAATTCTAACCGGTTAGCATAATATCTTTCAAATACAATCCCTCCCCTGCCGCCCAAAGCCACGCCTCCTGAAATCACGAATGCGCACGTTAAAGATGACAGAGACCCACTAGATCATGCCATTTGCCAGTTAGAAAACTTTATAAAAAACATAATGCTACAATTCAGAACAAAAAAAAAACTGTATTATCTCTAGCATTGTTAAGTTGTGTAGTTAACAAGCACAACTTGTCATAATGTGCAATATTTCATGCATGCAAGTTAATGTGAGTAAACTGGTTTCACTCTCTTAAATGCTTTGTCCTAAAGTCACTACTGTATGGTTAGTGCTTGATCAGAGGCGTGCAGGAATTACACTTATTACTAAGCCATACTTACATGATATTTCAGACCGAATATTTAAAGTAACTTGATAAACAATATAGAGAGCACGTCACAGGTTGTCATTGTTCAAAAATGAACGAATGTAAAACAAACTTCACCACCTCAGTAAAGCAGACTAGGTGGAATAGTGCTATTTACTGATGTTTCATTGTTAAACTAAATAAAAATCTACATTATCAATGCTGTAAAAGTAGCCTTATGAAACAGAAAATAGTCATATCAATTGTTTGCCAGAAGATTTCAGTGGCTGAACAACACTCCTGTGCATATAAACCATTTGTAACAACACAATCATAAGCTTTGACAGACAGTTTGGGCTACTTATCAGAATTATGGGAATTATCGGCCCGACAATATTTAATTGGATGAACTTTTTTTTTTGTCTTATGCCTCACCCAGAATATAAAAATACATATAAATACATTTAGATAATTTACTTTAATCATTACTATTGGAATGTGAAGAGACTTTCAACCAACACAACAAAAAAATGTTTCTGAAGGCAGTCACCTACTGCACCTTTAAGAGTAGTTGGGGTTTTTAAAGATCGTTCAGAATGAGTGTAAATGATTAATAAACTATGTAGATCAAATTTTGTATATCTTATTATTCAGGCATATAGCAATGGTTACAATGCATGTTAATAAATGCTTTATTAACACAGCTTCATGCAGTTTAGTGACCTAAAGTGAGGACTATTTATGCTAATTGTTTATGCTAATTGTTAATAATGCAATACTTCATTTAGTAGTGAACATTTTATCATTACAAAGTATGAAAGTACAATTATTAAGCACATTATAAATGTGTGTATAAGCTAAGAATACAGCATTTGTAGCTGCATTTATAAACTGCTTACCAATGTCTCATGATGTAGAGTTAATGCTTAACAAATGATAAGTTAACTATTTGTGTAATGCTTAATAAGTGTTACCTAAAAGGTAATGAATTTAAAAAAATGCTGCATTGCTAAAATACAATAGCCAATAATATTCATCTATAAAAGCAAAAACTGTTGTTATTTAAGGGTCTCTGTGATGTTTGTGCCATATGGTCATTTTTCCCTGTGTCTATGGAGAGGCTGAATTGTGCTCTTTATCTTCTTGGCAAGTACAGCTCGTGATGTCAATGGTCTGTTAGACAGCAGTATGATATCAAGCAAAGCTATTCATCTCAGTTGTCTCAACATGTGCTTCTCTCTTTATGGCCGTTCGAGGTAGTGACATTGCTGTTCATGCTCAGACTAAACAAAGTACCGTATAACCTTTCAGGCCACACAGATAACCTTTCAGGCCAAACAGATAATATTAGATTGAAGAAAATATTACAAGATTCCATTTAAATGTATTAAAATTTGCCCCAGCTGGGAGCTTTGAAATAGTCATTGTTCAAAAGCTAATTTCCTTAATTAAACCTGAACATAATATTCAGGGGACCAAAGCATCCATGTTCCCTTAGGTAATGGCTACCTCAACATAACCATTTTAAGTTGTACAGACCCATAAATCCGGCCTGAGTATCATTGCAATACGTGGAAGCAAAGAAGCAACTGAACTGAGCATTAACACAGCATGCGCACGGAATCTCTCCTGTGATTCTGATAATTCAGCAATGGAAAATCAATGCTAATATGTTTTCATATAATAATAAACCATTGATTTATACTACTACTCTTTCCTCCTTAAATGGACTTAACCCCCTAATGTCATTATAAAAGCATTAAGGATCGTTATGTATGCTTGTTACAATAGCACGGTTTGTGCTTGGAACGTTAACGTGGATAAATAACGTCTGGACTCACTGCATTTGAGCCTAGTGGCTTTACAAATATTGAATGACTTGGTAACCTTTGTCACTACTGTACGTTCTTACAGTCTGACCAAAATGTGGTATTCTTCACCAATTGCTCAGCTGTTCATTTAAAATATATTAATATATAATCAGCCAATCACATGGCAGCAATTCAGTGTATTTAGAAATATAAATGTGACCAAGACAACCTATTAAAGTTCAAAACGAGTATCAGAATGGGCCATCAGGGGATTTAATAACTTACAGACAGGCAGTCACCTGGATGATGTAATGACATCAGTACATTCACCACACACACACACACACACACACACACACACACACACACACACACACACACACACACACACACACACACACCCACACACACACACACACACACACACACACACACACCCACACACACACACACACACACACACACACACACACACACACACACACACACACACACACACACACACACACACACACACCAGCTAAAGGTGAAGAAAAGAGAGAGAATAACTACGAACAGGATTTATTAAGAGGTAGTGTTAATATGATAAACTCTTTTCAGTTTTAGTCTTGTCTCACTTTAAATGTCCTTGTTAGTTTTTTTCTTTCTTCATATTACTCTATCTTATCTTATTTCCCTTTAGTCAAGTTTTAGTTAATTAACTCTCTCGTGATTTTAGTCTAGTTTTAGTTGAAGGAAAAATCCAAAACTCTGTATTACGTATGCTAGGCCATTATATACAGTAGTAACAGTATGTAGGAAAGTGATGATGTGTCGGTTGCTCTGTGATCATGTCTAAGTATAATTTGCAGTGTGTGTAAGATGTCCGCTTGGTTGTAATGTGAAGTAAATCCACACTTTGCTGATGAAGCATTAAGGAAACACATTAGCAACAACACCACCACATACTCCAGCTTGTTGTGTATGTTTGTTTGTGCCTTTAGTCTACACTTCTCTAAACATGTACAATGCATGCACATGCCCTCATTGATTCCAGATATTTTCATTTTCGGGTGTTTACACAGGCAACATTTTCAAAAACTTCAATTTTGAAACCAGTTTTCAAATGTATATATTATCAGTCCAAAATCGCTGTTGTCATGTAAACAAATTGGCAAAACATACAAAGTTTCACATATTCAGCTGATAATGATGTTTAAACAGCCTCTTGGTCTCATCTTTTCTTTTTACGCTTATGCTTATGTAGTCTCTGTTAGTATGATATCTATGTCATTTTTTTCTTTATCTTGGAAACTATACTGTCGCATTAGCATCAACACAGACCTCAGTATACTGTAAGAACTACCCGCTGTCCTTACTAACACTACTCCTGGTAGTGACCTAGTTTTCTCATGGCAATTCGTAACTTTTTTATTTTATTGGGTAATTCGTATGAAATTGTACAATCTCATTTATACAATTTAGTAAGATTTTCTTATCCTCCATTGACGGTTTTGTTTAGGGGTGGGCTTTGGTACCACGCCTTCTTTTAAAAAATTTAAATTTTTCGTACAACTGAACTTAACGACAAAACATAAAATAGTAATGTTTCTTCGTGAGATCAGGCTGCAAATCCTGATACTGACCAGACCCATTCCTGCTTAGCTTCAGTAAAGAGTCAGATTGGTTTTAACTAATATAAACAGTAACTTATATAACTTAGAGCATCACTGATAATCCAACTTTGAATCAGATGAGCTACAGCAGCAGCAGAAGAAGAATAACACACTGTACACTGAACACAATAAGAACAAGACACTAAGGCTACAGTTCACGCAACTAGTCAGCTCAATCTTAGTTTCTGCTGTACATTTTTGCTATAAATAATCACTATTAACAAAAAAATAACTATGGATTTTGCCTGAATTTACTCCTATTTTTTTTGCTTATTTATAGTTAATAAGGTAGTACTTAGGTTTTGGTATAGAGCAGGATTAGGGATAAATAATAAGATCAAGCAGATTATGTACTTTATATGTACAAATGAACAGTCAATATCTTAATAATAGGCAGGTAATAAGCCACTAGTTAATAGTGAGGATTAGTACCTAAACCTTCTGTTGACTTACATGGCACAAATGACCCATGCACCCCTTTAACAGCAGACAAAAAGATTGTAGGACAAACAGAATATACAGAATCCTAAGACCACAGGGTTAAACTAAAGTGTTACCATTGAGCATTGTGTGAATGTCAAAACCTACCTGAAGATTGTTGCTGACGATGTCATCTTGTAATGGCTACTTTCAGCAGGATAAAGCATCATGTCACAGATTCAAATCACTTGAACATGACAATGAGTTCACTATACTGAAAAGGACTCCACAGTCACCGGATCTTCATTCAATAGAGCGTGTTTGTGGTGTGCTGGAAGGAGAGATTTGCATTATGGATGTGCAGCTGACAAATCTGCATAAACTGAGTAATGCTATCATGTCAACATGCTCCAAAATCTCTAAGGAATGTTTCTAGCATCTTGCTGAATTTATGCCAAAACGGCACGTCTGAGGACAAAAAGGACTCCATGTCTGGTACCAGCAAGGCAATGCCTAATAAAATTGCAGGTGGGTGCACTTGAGTGTTTTGTTTTCAGGTTACTTTTGATGTTCTATTTTCTTCATAAGAAAGTGGAGCATCCCTCGCAGAAAATGAAAACAATAACATGGTTTTATCCATACGGCTGAGGCAGTAATGACTGTGAAAGATGGATGTAAAAAGCTTTTTCTGAGCCATTATTTATGGATTTGCTGCACAAGGAGGAGGGAAGCAAAATTAGTTGACTTCCCTTATTATATTTTCAAAGCTGTTGTTATTTAGGTAATTGAGCTCAGACAGGTGCGAGCAAACTATGTCAGAACTAATATCAGTCTGAGACTGTTCTCAGCATGGCCCCGTGGAAGAGACTGGCTATGGCAGGTTTCCCTCAGCCTGCACTCAGTCCTGTTAATTGAACTTTTATTAACTCGCAGGGTTTTTTTTGGCGGCTTCCTTCAGAAGACATGATGACAAATGCAACACACTGAGTTGCAGTGATTAGATGGTATACCAGGCTAGTATTACATTTCCAGGGTTGCAAAGAACATGACGTGTTTGAGGATAGATGTGACCCTGTGAAGAAGTCATTGGTTATTTAGTTTTAAAAGAAACAGTCGAAACAGGAAACCAATTGAATGGCAATCTATTATTTATACGTAATAAGAATTCCCAAAGGGTTATAATGACTTAACGCTGATGATTTGTCAAAATGCACCTATTAAATACTAAATCCTGGCTAACTCAACAATACTTTATTAATGATAGACTAATATCTAAACATGTACTTTGCAGACAAGACTGTCAAACATGCATTCAAAATGAGATATTGCATATTAGCATCCATTTATATGAACAAAATCATATTTAATTCATAGCATCATTCATACCTTCTATTTGTTTTTAAATGATGATCATGGTGACATTGTTGATTCAGAAAACAGGGATTATTATTTTTTCTCTTAATATTTTATTTTCTTTTATAATGTTTTACAGTTATTATGCATGAAATAAATAAGAAATTCTAATTAAAACAAGACATTTCATTCTAGATTCAGTGCAGAAATTAAAAGTTTGTTTTAAAGATGATCAATTAGCTTAATCTCTCTATATTATATTTATCCAAAACAGAAGAATGGATTAGTGATTTCCCTTTTTTCATAAAGAATATATATATATATATATATATATATATATATATATATATATATATATATATTAAATACGTAGTAGGTTGTATGTTAGCAGCTTTTATATATAAAAAGTCCCTGATTTATATTCCTTTTTTTATTTGTATGTCACTTTTATTCATTTTAAGACATTTACTGTTTGTGTACTTGTCATAGTTGTTATTCCTAGACAAGACTGTCAAGCATGCACTTAAAAACATGATATTTCAGTCCAGCATCCATTATGTCGGAAGAAATTTTGCTTCCTAACATAGAATCACTTTTTATATCCTCTATTTTTGTTTGAAAGATGATCAGGGAGCTTGACCTGTCGACATGTTATTGATCTAGCAGAGAAGGATGTGTGGTCCTGAGACTGGAACAGAACAGGGAAAATATTTTGGTCTGAGGGTAAGCTGCATGATATTCTCCTAACAAAGGTAAATAAAATAACAATAACTGCAGCAGGCATGATGTTTGGAAACCAAGCACAGCTCCTTGACTTGAACTTCAGTTTTACATACTCTCAGGAGTAGATGTAAATAGAGCTGATTAATTAAAAACAGAAGTGGTCTACTAATGCACTGTACAGTGGAATGCACTATGTTTTAGATCCTTTTACTGTGCAAAATACTGAGGGCAAATTAAGAAGTTGTACTGGCAAATTAATTATCGGTAATTTTTGAAGTCCTTGCATACCTTCTGCATATCATCAAAATAAATCAAGTAATTAGTGAACCTAGTGCGGTAATGAGCACTGAATGGCTGAAGACTCTTATATAGATAAGATAATTTAATGTTCTAGCTACTGTATAATGGTCTTCCAGCATTATGTCAGATTCTGCTCATGGAAAATGAGACTGAACTAACTGGCTAATTGACTGAATGAATGCAGGAATGAACAAATGAATGAATGAAATTACATGTCCAATCTTAACCTTTTTTTATCCCCTCCCATAATTTTGGGAAACTATTAAACATACAAAAGTACATTTTACTATACATATCCAAACCAAATTAATAAAATACCTTATAAGACCAACAGTGTTTGTTTGTTTTGTTTTTCTTACCTTGCATTATATAAAACATAAAAAATTATGTTCTTTATTATTCTGATGTAAGCAAACAAATTAATAAATAAATATAAAAATGTAAATATGTTTTTGTTTGAAAGATGATCAGGGAGCTTGACCTTCTTCTTTTTGAACTTTACATTTTTAATTTGTGTTATTTAAAAAAAAATACATATTTAAATGTTAAAATATATAATACCATTTTTATTTTCTGTCCACTTAATATTTTTCATTTTGCTAATTGTATTTGACATTTATGATGTACTGTAATGTCATAAATGAAAACTTGAGTGAATTAATTATATTAAGTGACACATTTTTATTATTATTTAACTTTTTTTAGAAGAAGGTTTTAGACTTTTATTGTTTTGTCAGATATTCGGGAGTTTATAACACAAATCATTGTGGGCCTTGCATTATAGGAAACACAAAAAGCTATGTTCCTTATTATTATGTTGTAAGTGGATGAATGAATGACTGAATATAAAAATGTAAATGAATAAAAAATAATAATAGTAAAATAATGAATGCATGAATTAAAATAATAAAATTAATTAAATACATCTTGGAAGACCAGAAAGTAAATGAACAGCATTTATTACTGTTCTTTTTTTTAATGGATAATTTTTTTTTTATGCTGATAGTCCATTATTCATAGTCTTTGAGAGACTTACTAGTGCTATTGACTGATGAAATGCAAAAAGCACAAATAGTACTTTCCTCTTTGACTAAAAACAACAATACACTCTCTACCCTGTGAAGAGCAAACTCATAAAATATCTTCGCAGAAGAACCTCAAAGAGCGGGTTAATGCATTTTGTTTCCCAGCAATGATCCACAATTTACACAGAGTAGAATAAACCTGTTAAAAACAACGTCTGTGATAAAGTATCAACAGCATTATGTCAGAAAGTTAAGCACCTAGAGACCAAACAATGAGCCATAAAGTGAAGCTTGCCATTGTTTCCCATGGGACTAAATTACTGGGTTTACTTATTCCCAGTAATAACCACTTTAACAAAAGCCTGCAATCCTATATACCTTTGAAGCTGGTTTGTTTACCAAGCTGGAGCTTTTTTTTTTCTGCGGGCAAATTCAAACAGTAAATTTGAACAGTTGCATGAAAACCAGTGAAATGCTTCTCACATCTTATCAAGAGGATTGTACTGTAGCACCTCATATATGAGTAGCAGATCAAAGAAATAAGAAACAAGTGTTATCAACAATCGACAGAATGTTTTCTTTCTGTTCTATTCTGAGCCACCTTATACATCAGTATTTCTGAGCAACATGCTGTGGTAAACACTTGACATTCAAATCAGATGTATATTTAATGCTTTTTTTCAGCCTTAGTTAAAATGCCAAATGGCACAGTTTTATTGTAAATAATTACTAGGTCCTGAGTTTGACATTTTATTATATTTCTTTTATTGAAAACCAGTCGTCCAGGCTCTTTATAAACAATGCTAAAAGAAATGAGCAGTACATTTAAATAATATCTCTATAAAGATCAACTTTAAAGAAAATGGCTTTAGTTCACCCTGGATCATTAACTGTATAACTGACACTATTGTATAGAGTCGTTCATCTCTTTGACCAGCCGAGTGTTCTGCCAATATTCCACCCACCCTGCCTTTCCACAACAGTCCCTGTGCACAGCAAGCACTAACTCTATTAGATTTACAGCTCTAAAGTGTACTTAGTCTGCTGCGTCTTTCCCTAATGAACATGCTTCTTAATTTGAGTACAGAGCTACTGCTTTAAGACATTTGCTTTTATTATCAGATAGATTAAGCTATACTTTATACGTGGCCTTTTTTCATTTTCTTCACAGTCCAAACACAATGAATGAGAAATGGTTCCTTTTCAGTTGTATTGTAGAGACAGTTCTGACACAATGTAGACAACAACAACAACAACAACAACAACAACAACAACAATAATAATAATAATAATAATAATAATAATAATAATAATAATAATAATAATAATAATAATAATA
>CAIGQZ010000690.1:5742407-5759262 GCA_903798205.1 Danio tinwini | reverse complement strand
CATGCTAAAAACTCTTTGAGATGGGGTGCTAGTGGCTGGGATGCACAAGAAAAGAAACCAAAAAGCCACTCTGGTGACATCCTTACATCCTTGTTTTATTTACAATCTCCTCACTGCTGCTATGGCACTCATTTTTGCATGTGTTTTTATACTGACCTGAAGTGACAAGCGAGAGCATGTGGTTTTTTTACACAATTTTTTATGGTGTCTCTCGTAACTAGGTGACCATCAATCGTTTCTCAGAGAGTGACAAACGGAAAAACCATTGCTGCAGCACCGATGCAAGTTTATGAAGAAAAGTAAAAAGCTAAGCAGTGTTTGGGTGTGACTTAAGTAATTTGTCTGCTGTTATTACTGAAATATGCATATTCAATACAAAGACTGAAGCAGTTTGGTTAGTTTGACTTACATAAATCATGGTGCGTTTGCGGCATTCGAAAGCTCAATGTTTTTCAACTAGGTGTACCTGGAAAATGCGTGCGCATCACATGTGCAAGTCGCACACCTCTATTGACATCACAAAGCTTATTGGCATCGCTTCCAAGGCGCATGCTCAGCAACCACATTTTAATAAAACTATAGCCTTCATACCAAAACTTCATACCAAACTGTTTTTTTTTCGAGTATTGACAATGGTGTTTGGCCAATAAATACCATACCGATTTTATCGCCCAGCCCTACTATAAAATACTTATTTTTTTACACGTGATATAGAACCTTTTTGCATATATATATATATATATATATATTTAAGTTAAAATTAAACACCAACATATTGAATGTGGTTTATGTGTAAGTACATAGTTATATTGCTTTCATACCTTGATCCAAGGCTGCGTTTCCAAGAATGAACCCAAATCCGTCACTTTTTTTTTTTTTGCTGTAGCATAGCAGTGCTTTTTTATCTGATCATTTCTTGTGTTTCTCAGAATTCAATCTCAAACTGAGGTGATGGTCACCAGTGACACTGTAAGAGACAGCAGTTATTAGAAAGGTGCTAGTTTAATTCCCTTGTGGACACCATTTGTTTGCAGGTTCTTATGGTCTAAACCTTCTTGTCAACTTTGGTTGTGCTTTTTTGTGCCGGTGCAGAAGATCTGGCAAAAGGACATTTCTTTGCTATACACCTCATCCTACCTTAAGCAAAGGACATTGCAACTGCCCATATGACTCAGCTCAGGTGGGATTTACCACACACACACACACTTCAACATCACTTTCCATCAACTTCAGGTTTTTCGCAGGTGTCGGTGTAAGAGCTCTATACATATATTTTTAATGAGGAGTTTCTAAGAGCGGCAGATTAGAATAGCTCACGAGTTGCTGGTGAACATACACCTCCATTTCACGCGGATCTTTCTGCTATGGGCATTTTATAAGAGCAAGGTGGCCTGGTCTCTCCATCCAAAGCTTTACTTAATGTAGTTTGGAGGGGTAATTGGATAACACAGGTTTATCCTCTGCAAGCACTTTGTATGAGCAATCCAATTTCACATCCTCCTGAAAGGAGAGCCATTATTCCTCACCAAAGGGTGATGCTGTAGTCACCCTTGCACAAAAAGCAGCTGGAGATTTTCCACAAATCCTATCAGCGCTTAACCTTGTTACCAGGCAATCTGTATTATTGTCCTATAATTTTAAATTTTGCCCACGCTCTTCTGTGCTATTAGTATCCACGCAGATATAGCCCCCACAATCCACCGTATCTAAATGATCCCGTTTTGTTGTTATTTGGTTTACAAATGTCTCTCCTCAAAAAAAATTGAATTTTGAGGAGAGACAAACTTTTTTAGTTTTTCTGTAGCATCAGTAAAGTGACTTCTGAGATAGTTGAAGCTGAGATACTCTTATAAAAATAATTATGAATTAAACAGTCTCCTAACAGTAACTAATAACTGCATAATACAAGTAGCAACAAGCTAAGCTAAGCAAAGCTATTATCCAATAAGATATTATCATATTGCTATTTTCTTAGGCAGCATAATATACAACATAGGTTCGTTCTGAAAATGTAGCCCTACAAACATTTCTGGAGATCGTAAATTATGTAGTCAGAAGTACGTATGGCTGCATTTCGTCTTTAAAACGAGCTCTACAAGGCGGTATGATGCCATTCCTTTTCGCTCAGTTGACCACTTACACCATATAGACGGCTTTCATGCTTTTACCAGTTTGTCCAGTTAGTTCGTCATGTACGTCAGCAGACTTGGGACGAAGAGAGGAATTGACCATGATGACAGGGTTTGAGTCTGATTAAGAACAGTTCCAGAAAGTAGGTAAATGTAATAATTAAGTAAATAACAGAGTGATAATGTTGTAAAATCTGAAAACGTTGTAAAAATAAGGGGGCTTTTCTTTTTCTGGATTGCTTTTCAAAACACTGTGGGTTGAGTTTAGGGAAGTTGGTGGGCATTGGTCAATCTGTGCTTTTAAAACACTATTTTAGGGAAAGGGAAGGATGGAGGTTTTGGTCGGTTGGTCAGTCAGTCAGTCGACAGCGGCTTTTGGTGCTTTTGGTATAAACAACTAATTTATAATATTAATTCTCTGGTTAAATATTTTACTTTTCATTTTAAATTAAACCCATGTTTTTATTAATTATGTGTTTATTTTATATATATTTTTAATTATTTCATGAAAATTAACTGTTTGGTTTTTTTTACATGTGCTTCAGTATTATATTAGTTTTTTTGGGGGGGAGCATTTAATATATATTAAATCAATTTAAATTGAAGTAAAATGCAGACAGTCTAAAAACATTACAGTTTTTCTCAATCGCTTTGGTACATTTCTCAGATCAGAAATGAAACTTGCTAAACAGTAAGTGCATTTCTCAAAACAACCCACACAAATAGCAAAACACCCTGGATTGCCTGCAAAAGCCTGTCTCTTGCTCAAAATCCTTAGTTCATCTCTCAAAAATAGACATCAGAATAAGTCCTTGTGTCATTGTGTATGGATAAGGCATCCAAATTACTTAGTCATGTTATCAGTATAACAGTGTACTTTGGAAGGATGTTCTCTGGATGTTACAATGGAGTTTTGATTATATTTTTGGCTACAGCTTGGTGTATGTGGAAGTTTGATTGCAGGAGACTGGACAAGATTCACATTTATGCTTTTACTGTTTGCACTGTAATTTGTTGACAGACCTTGACATTGTGATACAGAAAGGAAAAGACAGCACTGCATAGCACAAAGAAAAAAAAAGGGAAAACTATACATGCATTGTTGTATTCTTGCAGTCCTCTTACACCTCCTGATGTTCATCTCTCTCTCTCTATCTATCTATCTATCTATCTATCTATCTATCTATCTATCTATATATATATATATATAGGTTATATATGTTGGTTAATTAGCTGCATCTTCATTAGGGAAAGTCAAGATTTACCTGGGAGTAATTAACCGATGCAGGATAGATTTAGAACAAAGTCTAATGGAAATGTACTCTGTATAGAAAAATGGCTGATAACAAAATATTATGACAACTTGTTCAATTATTTTGCATGTAAAGATTAATGTTATAAACGCAAATAAATACAAAAATAAAGTAGTGATTTCCAAATTTGCTTTGACTTATATTTTATTGCAGACAATATGAACACAAACTATTTCATCAACTTCATTTAATTTGTAAATATACATTGTTTCCTGTCATTCAGACCTGTAACACATTAAAAAGTTTGTACAAGAGCAATTTAGGGCTAGAAATCAGGTAAACTCGTTAAATAAGGATGTGATTTGAAACAGGTGATGTCAACAGGAGATGTCAACAGGTGATTGTAATTATGATTTGGTACAAAAGCAACATCGGCACTTCATCAAGAATCGTTATTCATCTATAAGTGATATCACCACATGGGCTCTGCCATATTTTGGCAAACCTTTATCAAGTTCCACAATACATACATCCACAGATGCCAGTGAAAACTGTACTGTGCCAAAAGGAAGCCCTATGTTAACAGTGTCCAGAAGCGCCGTCGACTTCTCTGGGCTCTGAGGCATCTGGGATGGACCATCACAGTGGTAACGTGTACTGTGGTCAGATGAATCAGTATTTCATGTATTTTTTTTGTGGAGAAAAGGATGCTGTGTAACTTCTTATTATGCTGCCTTCTTTTCCAGAGACGCCCATGCATATCTCAACAAGACAATGTAAAACCACCTTCTACACACATTACACATTAAGTCCTGTCTGCAGAGGAAGAGGATACAGGTACTTGACTGGCCTGCCTGCAGTCCCAACCTGTCTCCAATAGAGAATGTGTGGCGCAATTTGGAGTGCAAAATGCGACAACAAAAACCCCATACCGTGGCCCACCTTAAGACTTTTTTACAGGAAAAATAGGACAAAATTACTATTGAAACACTCCATCAATTGGCGTCTTCAGTCCCTAAATGTGTTTTAAGTGTTGTGAAAAAGAATGGCAACATTACAAAGTGTTCCAACTTAAAAAAATAAATAAATAAACAAATAAACTTTAGGAACACATTAAATGTTTTTTTAGTTTTTTTTTTAAATTGTCTGCAATGAAATACATACTGTCCCAGCTTTTTCTGACTTAAGGTTGTAATAAAAGGTTGGACCCATTTACAGTATTACTACACTGTTGAGCCATCCCTTGCACCTTAACCCACCAAAAAAACTACACAAACCACCAAACCTGTTCCTAATCTTGTCTGTACTTCATCTCAGTCGCACCATAAGGGCTGTGCAATACAATATGAACACAGTAAAAGCAGTGCACTTATTTATTTCATGAATCAATTCTCCTTTGGATTAGTCACTTATTTATCCACAGTGGAATGAACTACCAACTATTCTGGCATATGTTTTACACAGCACCAAAACACCAAATACATTCTCGCATTCACACATGCACTCATGCACTACGGACAATTTTGTTTCCCTAATTCACAATTCGCATTGATCCACATTAAGCTACTTCTGTCTATGAATTGTAAACTAGCTAACTACTTTTCAGATGAACAACTGGACTGTAGTTAAGTTACTTTAAATTACGAGTAAATTAGGAAGCTACAGTTCCTAATAGCTTCCCCAACTCCATTAAAATTACTTGCAGTGCACATTGAGAAGACATTTAGTAAAATATTCTGCCATTACAGAGCCCCGCACTGTGTCAAAGTGAAGTCGTACTCTGTTTTCTCAGTTCAACAGAAAGTTCATGGGGGAGTTGTGATCTGCTCAGGTATTCATGGTTTGAGGAAAATGTGGGCATATATAATTCATGAATTTGTTTGACTGACAGGCAGGACTGTCAAAGGCGATCCCAAAGGTTCTGTCGGCAGCAAGATGTGTGTTATGAAGCTATCATCCAAGCAAATTACTTACTCAAATGACCTAATGTGAAAGGCCTCTAATGTATTGGATATGGCAATTAGGGGCAAACCTAGTTGACGGTATATTGTTTGGGTTAATAATTATAGCAGCAGCAACAACAATATTAAAAGTGACCGAGAAAAAAAAAGAACAACAAGGAAAGAAAGTGTTGAGTACATTTTCAAGTTTAGGACAGGAGTAACACTACGTCTATGCAAAAATGAGCCCGATTTATTTTCTGACTATTGTAAAGTATATAGGCCAGCAGAGGCTGTGTTTCCTTGACACATTATTTCATTGAAAGTACTTGCTCTCTTAAGGCATATATATTTTTTTTTGTCTTCACAACCTTCACTAATAAGTCTGCTGAAGCTATACTGCAGTTTTATGAGTCACTTCACACAAGAAATGTTTCAGTCAAGCTTACAACCAAATTGCCATCTGTTTTATGGATGTTTCATTCACATACTACAATCTCTTTAACTAATAGCTAATACTATTACTTTTAATAATGACAGCAAATATGATGGGGTAATTTTTGGTGGATTTCAGCTTTTTGTTAGAATAGCAACCTAGAAATTAAGGTTGAGGTTAAGTAAATGAATAAGCTAAATACAATAGTATTACCAGTCATTAATATCAGATAAAACCAAATATTATTGTAGTTTATTTTGTGGGTCATTTTGTAAATTAATCTTATTGTAACATTAGGAGTCATATGACAAAGGAGGTGAAGGTCTAAATGCAGTGTATTTTACTCAGAGTCATGGAGGCAATGGTCAAAACAGAAACAAACTGTACCATGAGGAGAATCCAAAAGCATTGTCATGGTCACAGGCATAGAGGTTGGTGCTATTGGCAAATAGTATAAACAAGAAGCAAGGCAAGACAATAGAATACTTTAAAATGTTACAGGAAACATTCAACAACAAGACTAGCCATGTGTGAGTGAGTGAGGTGTATAGTCCATGAATTCAGTGGGAGTGAACAGCAGCTTTGTGTTTGTGTGTGTGTGTCCAAAGGATTGTCAGCTGGGGCAGGAGTAATTGGTGCAAAGCATCCTGGTAGTTGTAGCTTATGTGGTGGCCGATGTGTAGTTCTCCAGTTATATGCATAGGCTTAGATTGCTGGTGATCCTGACACTTATTACTATTTCTTATAGTACATGTCAGTTTAGTTACATTTGCCAATTAAGTTTGTTTGTTGTGCTTTTTTTTAATTAAGGCCCAATCCCAATTCTATTAGAGTATTAGAGTGTCATCAAGTGTCAAAAATTTGTGGAACTGCTGTACAGGAGTTATAATAAGGAATTATAGATCGTAAAATTTAGCGTTTTTTATTTTAGTGAAGTTTCACAAACTAATTTCGAGAGGAGCACGTGATATGATTGACTGCAGCTGGTCTCTCATCTACTATCATTAGTTAGCCAATCAGATTAATCCAAACTCACCATAAGTAGCCTAGTAAAAAAACTACTCCCTTATCTTCGTTTTCCAAAGAAACCCCCCATCCACCCCTTCTCCTCCTTTCTTCCTTTACCATAGGGAGCTCTCGAGAACCACCTGATCTCGTACTCCCCTTACATGCTCTATCGACCAGGCGGGAGCCCTGGGCTCAATCATCTCCGAGCTCAGGGTTCTCTCCCGGGACAGCATGCCAAACCTGCTAACATTTGTCAAACAATATCTAAGTGTGAACTCCTTAAAGCGTTTTTTTATAAAAGCATGGTGGTAAAACACAAACGTGGTTATGAATATATTAAAACATGTGTTTGTTTGTTGTAAAAATTTGTAATAATGACAAAAAATACAAATTTGTGGCTCTCCTTACTTCCGGGTGCAAAACTGTCGCTGTAGCTGGTGCATTCTGGGAAATTTTACCCCTTGGTAATGAGTGTGGTCCTGAAAAAATCTTCGTTCGAAGGGATGTATACCCCTTTCCCTTAGCCCTACGCCTTCAAGCTAAAGAGAATTGGGACACCACTACCAACTTCACATGAACGCGCAAAACCAGGGGTAGGGGTAAGGGGAAGGGCTAAGGGGTAGAATTGGGATTGGGCCTTAGTTTTTTAAATCTATTGTAACATATATACTTATACACTGTAAAAAGCTATTAATTTCTTTACTAAAAAAGCAAAAAGTGAATAAACGTGTTGCATTTAAAGCTATTAGTTGACTTAAGTAAAAAAAAAGTAAGTAAACCCATTGCCCCAGAAATGTTAAGTAAATTAACTATGTGCATATTTATACATATTAGGTTAAGGCAACTTAACAATTCCAAATTACAACTGGTTTACTCACTTTAAGTCAACTTGCAACTTTTAAGGCAATGGATTTATTCACTTTTTATGCAAATCATTTTTTTTACACTTTATTATTCCAATATTCAGTGCCATATGATCCTTATGAAATAATTCAAAATTCTCTGTTGAAGTTTGTGTTGACATTCAAGAGAACAGCATTCATTGTAAATATTAATTGCATGCAAGTTTGTCTTAACTGTCACTGAGAATGGGTTTATGTATCTAATATGCACCTTTGAATTGTGTACATACAGTAATGTGTTCATAACAAGTACAAATATAACAATTTATAATATATTAAAAAGGTGATCCACCACGATATCATATTTGAAACTTTAGTTGATGTGTAATGTAGCTGTGCGAACATAAACAACATCTCTAAATGTAATATGCTCAAATTCAATGCAAAGAGACATTGGCTTTTACAAAGTTAGCTCAGCAAAGCCTACAGCGAACAAAGTTTGAGGACTACATACAAATACATCTGGGCTAGTGAGATCACAGGGGCTTCCGGTTCCACATTCACCACACACATACACCATGTACAGCAACGAGGCATGGCCAGAGCTGTAATGCTATAGCAGAGAAAGCTAAAATGCCATCCAAACACTGCTTTTCCACAGAGCTCATTCTGTTTCTGTATTTGGGATTCCAAAGGACATGACACAAAGAGAGAAGTGCTTACAATTAAATTTTAATTACGTTGCAGATAATTATAAAAAAATATGTATAGCTAGCATTTTGCAAAGCACAGCTACCAGAATGTTTCCAATTTCAGTGCTGGGTTCGGCTAAAAAACTCTTCCAACCGACGAAGCTGTGGATTGTGAACCACAACCTGTAAGTATTTATTTTTTGTTAAAATTCATCAATTACATTCACAGTTTCTAGCGTTAACAGTATGTTGCAGCGAGGACGTAAACAAGGATGTAAACAATGGTAAATGCTGTTTGACATCGTTAACAATGTAGTTGCAATTTCATATTTATCCGTCTAACTGCCACAATCTTCAGCAGCACTGCAGTGTCTCTCTATGCAGCTGCTTTTCATGTGTTCTACATCTCAAATAACAAACAAATAATCGCAAAAGATATGTGAATGTTTCATATTACTTACATGTGCTTATTTTATTTAAGAGAACAGGCGTGAGGTTCAGCTGTGTCCTCTTCATTTTCTGTCAGATTCAAGCAAAAACTGCTGCAGCTAACAGCTTCTCTGACTGTTTACACAACAAAAAAAGCGTGTGCTTGAAGCGGCATGATGCTTCCTCATGGAGTGGAGCCTATCTATGAATCACACCACATTATGTTAGCTGACCAATCAGAGCCTTGAAGGCATGCCTTTCAGAGAAACTAGGAAATATGCCCATCATTTTCATGTATATAATCAAAGTAAGATATATGAAAAGATTATGTAATTTCCTACAAATGAAGCATAAGCACACATTGCTTTGCATCTTATAAACACAACCAATCCTTAAAAATACACTGTGGACCACCCCTTTAAAATATGTGATATGCGTGTGTTGTCTGTCCTCTTGTGATGTTTCACTGTAATAGTCTGATGATGGACTTGCTGAAATAATGACATTTTGGGTCTAGCTTTACATTCAGCAGGCAGCAAATGATTTGAATGAATAGTGTGTCTAATTCCCCTCCACTGTGAAGCTACAACTGAGAGTCTCTGTAACAAGCAAGAGTTCTTATATGCTCAGAATTGATAAGAAGCCTGCATCCTGTAATTGGAGTAGGCGGAAAGTAGAATGTCTAGGGATCTCTGATTTTGCAGTTGTGGATCTGTTAAAGCCAGAACTTCATGATCTTGATAGGCCTTAAAAATATGATTATGACAGCTAATCAATCAATCATAAAAATGTATGTATATATGGAAAACATCTATGCATACATACCGTGCACACATAAAATGTTGGAACACCAGTAGTAGTGATTTAAGGTTGCCTATTTAAGCATAAATTCTTATTTGTACACCAAATCTAATTAATTGTCTTAGATGGTTCCTAAACATGTAAAAGAACAAAACATATTCACCAATTTTCTCTCATCATTTTTTAAAGGTGCCATATGGTGCTTTGTTTCAATAAGTTAAATTGTTTTCTGATATCTACATAGTAGGTATGTGGCTTATGTGTTTAAAATTCTACAATTTATAAATAGAGAAATTACACTTATAATCAGAAGCGTTATGTATGTAGTGAACTGTGTAGTTCATGTGTAGTTTATGTAGGTTAAAATATAGGTTCATATTATATTGTGAGAACTATCAGACCCCAGAGATCTACATGCTGTATATAAAAATGTCTCCAGTATTCTTATCCACAAATTATTTACTTTTTAACATGCCTGACCCCCTCTGACTTAAAAAAAACAATATCCCAAGTTGTTCAGTTACTAGAACAGTCCATTGACTGATCTGCTGTGAAAAAAATAGACCTGATGACGAAGAGTGCGAGTCGACTGTGTGTGATTCAAGTTACTAATATATCTTTTAATAGCCCATTAAATAAGCTAAAAATGTAACTTGTGTTATATTTTCATTCATTCATTTTCTCCATGGCTTAGTCCATTCATTAATCCAGGGTCGCCACAGCGGAATAAACAGCCAACTTATCCAGCACATGTTTTAAGCAGCGGACGCCCTTCCAGCTGCAACCCGTGTCTGGGAAACATCCATACACACTCATTTACACACATACACTATATACAATTTAGCCTAAAACCAAATTCACCTGCATGTCTTTGGACTGTGGGGGAAACCAGAGCACCTGAAGGAAACCCACGCAAACGTGGAGAGAACATGCAAACTCCACACAGAAACGCCAACTGACCCAGCTGAGGCTCGAAGCAGCGACCTTCTTGCTGTGAGGCGACAGCACTACCTACTGCGCCACCACGTTGCCCTTGTGTTACAATTTTTTAAATACTATAATATAATATAACAATATAATATGGGCGACGCAGTGGCGCAGTAGGTAGTGCTGTCGTCTCACAGCAAGGAGTTTGCATGTTCTCCCTGCGTTCGTGTGGGTTTCCTCCGAGTGCTCCGGTTTCCCCCACAGTCCAAAGACATGCAGTACAGGTGAATTAGGTAGGCTAAATTGTCCATAATGTATGTGTGTGAATGAGTGTGTATGGATGTTTCCCAGAAATGGGTTGCAGCTGGAAGGGCATCTGCTGTGTAAAACATGTGCTGGATAAGTTTGTGGTTCATTCCGCTGTGGCGACCCCGGATTAGGCAATAAAGAAAATTAATGAATGAATGAATAATATAATATAAAATACTGTTACTTATTTTTAAAAGTAATGCATTACTTTACTTGTTACTTTAGAAAAGTAATATTATTATGTAATGTGTCTTACTTGTAATTAGGGCCAGACAGAATATGTGGACATTTTTTTGCTATTTCTGCAGAGAATTTTGTAAAAAAAATCTGTACATTTATGCAGAATGATTTTGGAAGTATCATGACTAAAAATTGAATAAAAAATATTAAATAAATTTTTTTTTACATTTATTGAATGTTTACAATGCAAATCCAATTAGATCCACTTATTTGTTAAAAAAAAAAAGTCCTTCATATAATATAAATGGCAGAAAATATTACTTTACAAACTGTATTTCAAATAAATCAAATTAACATTTTTATGTTAGTCAATAATATTTCTGAAATTATTTTAAAACTGAATAAATATAAATTTACACACATTTACAAAAAGTAAATAAACAGACTGGGCTGGGCTAAAAATCAGCAGAAATCTCTGATTTCTCCACACACAGATTCTGTGTGGGTCTACTCATAATGTGGCACTCCCAACACTATATTAACTACCTATCTTTAATCTATATTAAAAAAAAAAAATCTTAGTTGTGTTGTGGATGAAATATAGTCTAAATCATATTTATATCCTACAAATGTGACAGTCAGAGATGTATTTAAGATTATATTTTGAAGCTTTAATGTTTATAAAAAAACAGGAATTGATATTAATGTCTGCATAAACAGATGACGTTTAATAAAGTGTCACTTCTCTATCAAAATAACAGCAAGAGCTGACTAATATGATACAATGCATAAACAATAAACAATTACTGTATATTCAGCAGTCTAACATATGCAGCAAATTTCTCAATATACACGATAAATTAACAAACGATATAATAAAACAGAGCTTATCTTTTGGGGGTGGTGATGAATAAATGTATATCATGCATTTCGAGCTGTAAACAGATGGCTGGTAAAGAACTGCATATGTCTGTCATTGTTGCTTAACAATGCATAGAAAAAAATCTGTAAAGATGTGGTGCCTATAGTCTTTGGCTTTATTTGGTCTCTTTGTGTCTCAAATTTTCAAAATAAGAGTCCCTCATACATAGTAGGTTCAAAATAAGCTTAGATACAATGAAAAATAAGATGTGATGATTCTGCTGATCATGTAGGTCTGGTTGACATGGAACGTGACCTAAACTACTTGCAAATGTTGCCAATTAATAGTATTGTGTGCAAAGTCTGAGTTTTTCATATGATTTACATAAGAAGGAGGAAACATTGGTGTTTGGCTATGGTATTTTGTTATATGGCGAATGTTATTAATATGTTGCACATAAAAGAACATGGTTACCACACCTTCACTAATTAAACTATTGTTAATTTTCGTAGGGACTAGACTGGTTGCGAGGTTTTTCTAGTTATAGAGAGATGTTGTGGATTGCTTGTGTTGTGGTCCTGGTGCTGTTAAACATTTGAGATTTTATTATCCAAAGGTCAGGGTCAGACTCACGGTCAGGGGAGTCATGAACTGGAGAATTACTTGGATCCTCTATCATTATTTTGCCCTTGAACAATCCATTTAGCCTCAGGTTGTTCCTGGGGAATGATCCCTGTAATGAATTGTAAGTTGCTTCTGAACAGAAAGAGACAGCTAAATGATGAATAACTAAATCGCCAAGTGTTTTGTCAAAATCTTAAAAAGACTTTAATGGGTTCTGAGTCTTAAAACGGCAATTACTGTTCGGTTTGCAAATGTATTTCATTACAGCAATTTTATAATTCTCACCGAAGCTGCCCATTTATCAAGCTAGCAAGTTGCTAAGCATGAATGATACTGTATGGTCTCAGGGTACACTTACACAATGGGTTTTAGAGGGCAATTGTTTGAAAATGATATGTTGTCTTTTTATGTGTAAACTTCTTAACTGTGACAACAAGTGTATTACATTTTCTGTAGTCTTGCATGAGTAATTGACATCCAAAAACAACAATAGCAATATGACTACATTGTCATGTTTTTAGAGGTACATACTAGTTTTTTTTACAAAGTTAAATCACCATCACTGGCCTGACATCATATAGCATTTTTAGACATTTTTACAGGTTCATGTGAAAGGGGATTGTTTTGGGGGAAGGGCAAATGTGAAAGAAAAACCACTGAATTTATTATTTCTTTATTTATTATTTTTCTATAACATATACATTTGGGTGTACTATAGTGTTTGACCATTATCGTAAGTTATTTTGTTAGATAAGCTTTAGATTTGGCTTTAGTACTGACTGATCTAATGCATATGCACAAATACAATATTGTACAGTATAGCTTCCTATTAAACATATGAATTTAAAAGATATATTTGTGATGGGTGTGCTCAGGGCTTTACATTAACACCCGCCAACCCGCCAAATGCGGGTAGATTTCAGCCGTGGTGGGTTAGACAGACTCTCTCACTAGCCACTTTGGCTGGTTGAAGATAATTTTTAAATGATAGTTTTCTTAAAAGCAGGTTTCGACAATAAAGATGGCTTAATACGCGTGCAAATGTCATCTTAGAACCGAGAAGCAGCATGACCGACAAAAATTTTGTTCGCATGAGCAATACAAAAGCAGGTGAATACCAAATGAGAGGATGATCACTCGTGCACACAGGTGATCTGTTTCGCGCGACTGTTAAAAAAAACATGCGCGCTCCCGTTTCCTGGCGCGAAGCAACTGTGCCTAGAGAAAACGCAACTGCTGCGATCGGTTCTGTTTGAAATTGACTGGACAAAAAGTGATGCTCGTGCACCCACAATCCTGCGGCTTCCAAAAGCTTCGGATGTTTCTAAAATATGTCTTTGTGAGCAGCAGCGGTTGCCAATTTTGTTAGAACTGTTCTTTGAACAGAACAGATATGGGCCTAACGTTACCCATGTGTGAGTGATGATTCTTCCATTATCACAAACGGTTTGTTTTTAACCTGCTTTCTTTGGCTTACAGTTATTTTTGTTAATATTGTTTAATTATCAGTTTTACAATAACATCGCTTTAATAGGAGATTAACTCCCCATGTATGTGTAGTTAACTAGTGATCTGAGAGACCTTTAGCCTGGACAGACTAGGCTAGTGTGCAGTTTTAGATACATGGCAATAATTTTTTTTTTAAATGTAATAGTTTTTTTTAAGAAATATTTAGCTAAATAAAAAGAGCATGCATACAGCTATATTTTGCATGTTTTGACATATTATTTAACATTTTTGGTTAAGAAGTAATTATTTATTTATTTTGTTATATTATTTTTGGTTTGGTCAGAGATAAATTTGGTAAATCCTTAGTGTTGAGCCCTGAGAAGTCCCGTGAAATAAAAATGAATTGCAATGTGACACTGTAAAACCACAGGCCATTTGCTCATGCACATTGAGCAAGTTCATACACAAAAAAGTTAAATGAATGAGGAGGCATTTGGACATAACACAATGCCTAAAATCAAGTAATTTTAGCATGCCAAAGTCAAATTTATGCATATAAAATATATTTTCCCAACAACAAAATTGTGGCTAGTGAATATATAGAGTGGCTAGTAATGTTGGAAAACTACTAGCCACAGTGGCTGGTGGTCAAAAAGTTAATGTCAAGCCCTGGGTGTACTCATATATGCTGAGCACTGTACATTAATTTACATATTTACTTAAATACAAACAAAAAATTATTATTAGTATTATGTCAAAATCAAGCTCAAAAACAGTTCAAACGGACGTCTGAGCAAGAGCATTGCATTACCTTTTTTTATCTATTTCATTTTTTTAAGCAGCAATGTCATAAAGTTTACTGCAGCCATGTGTGCACTCTAGCTTGTGTCTTAAAATACATTTGGCCAAAATCTTGTTATTAAAGATTAAGTGTTATGCAGAGGCTATTTCAAGACTTTTTATGACTAGGAGTGCTAGACTAAAACGTTCTTCTTAACTATTCAAATTCATAAAACATTAGCATGTACAGACAGGGTTTTTTTGAATAAAGAAATTTCTATAGTTTTTCAAACAACTACAATATGGAGAAAGATTACTGCCCAACAGTAGCAATGTTTTAATAAACAGGCATAATAGACCATTTTTACATTAGTACATCTAATATTTTTTTTACAATCCTATTTGTTGAAATAAAATAAAAACTCCACCATGATGTTACCGAGACTTTCAGAAAAAGGAAAAAAAAAATGTGTAAGACTGATGACGGCAGTCAGCGGAGAGAATAATGTCAAATTTACTCTCAGCCCATTAGACACTGCCCATAGAAACACCTCACATAAGCAGTAATTTGCTTTAAATTGATGCAAAGTTCGTATAATACATTCTTAAATGCATAATGTTCATACGTTTTTTTTTTATCAAAATATAAAAAACTTCAAAGATTTAAAATTATAATGACCATTAAACATGTCATAATAATCTTGTGAAAAGGGTCCATTCCTGACCTAAAATGTCTTGAGGCATCACATAGTTAATGACCATACACATTTTATGACATGTTTCTCTTTAACAACACATTCATTTTTATTTACAACTGCTATGATTCAGATCATTAAGCATATGACAGTATGTTTGCTTCATCAGTCAACAAATTCTCTGTAAAAAGAAAATACTTACTCTCACCTGTTTTGAAACATCTGAAGTAAAAAGAAAAAGGGGGACATTCGAATGACATTTGATGACTTATGGTTCAACTAATGGTTTATCCAGTGTAGCTGACTGAGTTTGAATTCAGTCAATAGATTAGGAGTTACTTATATTTACATTTATGTATTTGGCAGATGCTTTTAACTGACATATTTTGTGAGTTCTTGCTTTACCTGAAAATCAAACGCATGACCTTGGAGATGTAAAGTAGTGTTTAAGTAACAGGAAAGCTTGTTATGCTTTTTTTCAATTTCAATTTCATTAATTAAAATGAAAGTTAATTATATATACTGTATGTCTGAATTGCACATCTTCAATCGGGCTATTTCAAAGAAAGTACAAAACCGTATTTACAGCCTTTGCCCTTGATTTTCCAAGCTTCAAAACAACAGTGCAATATAAATGATAACAAAATCTAACACGTTCTCTCACTTCACTGTTTCAAAACATTCTGATTGAAAGAGGAGAACATAATCTGTCAGTATTATGTTTTATTACAGTTATAAAATGTTGTGTATGTTAAGCTGACATGAATGACATCAATATATTAAATTCAGTTATGCTTTAGTGCACTAAATGCAATTTTGAATAAAACAGTTACTTACCAAAAGCTCATGAGAAATAACTTCATATCACATTGATGCATGTCAGCCATGCATTCTTCATTCTTAGAGCCTGCATTTCATTTGTAATGACAGCATTTGGTGGAAGCGTGATTTAAATTAAGTAGCTGCTTTGATTTGCAATGCCATCGCTCTGTTTGTGCATTTGATCGAAGACATGCACTTCAATGTGTTATGGAGAGCCTGAAAATGTCACTTTTACATGCTTCTAGACCATTTTGAGCAGTGTAAACAATAACAATGGTCCTGACGTATTTCCAGTTTTATATTTTAAATTTCCATAGCTTCTGAGGGCCTAAAAAGTTCGACATATTGATAAATAATGTTACGATAGCTGTTATAATTAAGTTATGATTGAATCGTCTCTTATACAGATATGAAATAGTTTGACAACAAGCAGGAAATGTTACTGACATCACCTACTGAAATGGTCTACAGTAGATAAAATGTTTTAATTGTGACTAATCTCATGATTTTTTTTTTCTTTGAATCTTGATTATTCACATTGTTTTAGAAAAAAAAACATCAAAAAAATCATAAATTCTTTTAAAGTATACTGAACAAATGTGCAACAATACAGTAGATAGATGGCTGGATAGACAGACAGACAGACAGACAGACAGACAGACAGACAGACAGACAGA
>CAIGQZ010000690.1:5716416-5726712 GCA_903798205.1 Danio tinwini | reverse complement strand
TTTATTTATTTATTTATTTATTTATTTATTTATTTATTTATTTATTTTATTATTCATTTATTTATTTTTACATAACTTAATGTGCAGTAAATGCAAAATAAACATATAAGTAATGCATTCAATTAGATCTGAAATACATTTATAAATACAACTTGAAATAATAATAATAATAATAATAATAATAATAATGATAATAATAATAATAATAGCAGCATAGTGCAGTTAACCCATCACTTTATCAATAACAATACAACCAAATAACAATTGTAATATGCTCAAATCTAATATCATTAAGAAAAAGGAAAAAGCAAGGTCAAAGGCATTTGTTAAACAAAGAACAGCAACAAAAAGATGTCTCTCAACATGAAAAACACATGAAATATGATTTAAAAATGAAACATTCAGTCTGGAGGACAGCACTGGTTTTTCTTTCCTTTCATTAAACTGACATGGGGGTATTAAAACAATTATGCTGGCGGCGTCTGCTGCGATATATAGTTAGCAATCAAGCACCACTGCAGATAATTAAATCCAACTCCAACTGTGACGCGCTTTCACCTTGGGGTGATCATCTTTAACTTTAGACACAGATCGGTCAGGCAAATCTGAGGCAAATAATAAGCGCGTCGTTTTATGCGTAGCGTGAAGCAAAACAGTCTGAGGAGAAAGAGGAAAAAGCTCCAAGCTTGTCTGCTGCAAGTATCTTTGTATGTGCTCCACATTTTCCCCTGTCAGTTTGTGTCTGACCAGAGGCAGTGTATCAGAACCATTCAAACATGTGCTACACAGTTAAGAGGTGAGCATGGTGAATTTCACATTACTGTCAGAGGCTTGACGTGGCGTTTATCATATTTCTGGATTCAGTATTTCAGTCATGTGAGGCTAAAGTGGAGGCTGATGCGGAGAGTGACAGGCCGATGTACAAAACGGAAATTCAAAAGAAGCCCTCCATATTCATGCGCTGATTTAAATTCTGAACTCAATGTTGGTTTGCCTTCGAATGCAATCCAGCGGCGTCAGTGTGTAACTATAGATAAGGAATAAAAGCTGTGTAAATATAAAATAAGGAGAAGCGAAGAGCAATTGTTGCTTTGTGTAATTATGTCTTCAGGAGAGAACTGATCAGCGTCCGAGTTCGGCTAAACATATTTCTGCTTTGATGCTTTTAAAATATTAATAATTTAAATAGACCTTATTGCCTAAATGGAAGCTTTTAAAGGGCAACTATCATTCAAAATCAACTTTTGGAAGCTGTTTTGACAGAAACATGTGAATACAGCCGTATTTAAGTGATGTAATCACATAAATGCTTGTTTTAATTTCTTAAAATTAATTCAGGTTTTAAAGATGAGTGATCTTGAGACCACCCACACAGTGATGTATCAGTGCAGCTATCGCAGCCCACCGATATTGATTGACATGTTAAAGGATGGATCTATTACAGCTATCACCTCAAGATGTAATAAGTGGTATACTTTGTATTATTATTATTATTATTATTATTATTATTTTTATTATTATTATTATTATAGGATTTTAAACTAATTGTCATGTAAATCAATGTGCCAGTTCCACAGCTAAGTTGGCTAAAGCTAGCATTGTCTAACGGATCAGAAGTGTTGTCATGTTTACTGTATTTTTTTTTTCTTTGACATGAGGTAAAACATTTTTTAAACAGTATATGTATATCATAAAAAATCACCACAGCTATAGTGTTGGTTACAATTTACAATAAGGGTGTATTAGCTAATGTTAGTTAATGTATTAGTTAACATGATTTAACATTGAACAACACATCTGTTAAGCATTACCTAATCTTTGTTAATGTTAACTAAACATCTATTAATGTGCTATTTAATACATTAGTTAACATTAACTAATATTAAACAATGACTATTATTAAGCATTGGTTAATGTTAACTTACTCATATTCTAATGTATCATTTTACATGCATTTCATTAATTCTTTACAAGTAGCTAATGTTTAGTTACACATAGTGTCAGTGCACAATCTTTATTGTTTGGTTTCTGTATAGGCCTGGGGGTAAGGTACCATAAAGGTAGCTTGACTTCAGTAATTCTTTGTTGCCATAGTATCTTTTACTGCATGGCTAACCTGCTGCAGGGCAAGATTTTACAAATCGACATTCCACCAATCAACTCTGAGCAAAATGACACATCGATGACTCAGACACACCGCAGTTCATCTTGTTCCAAATTAAAGGTCATGTTTATAAAAAAAAAAAAAAAACACTTTTAAAAATAAAATCATATGATTTTAATAAAGAGATTTTATTTTAGGTTATTTATATGATTATTATATCCATAATCCATTATAAACAAGACATTTAAGTTTGCTAAGCATTTAAAAGTACACATTATCAACTATACAAACTAATTTCACAACTTCACTTCTACTAATAATCTAAGCTGCTTTCATTTAGCTCTCCTCTTTCATAGACCACTATTATTTTCCTCTTGCTGTTTAAATGCTTTTACATTTTACATCATTTTAAAATCTTTTAATATTTCCCAGTGATTAGCTGTTTGCCTTCATTTGCAGGTTCTCATGAACCCAGGATAAAAGCCAGAGTTAACAGAGAAAGTTGATAAACAGTCATTGTACCAACAAAGTTTTCTGTATTTTGTAATCAATGTTTTTATTTATTTTATTCTATATTTTCCAGTTTATTTATGCTTTTGATTTGTGTTATGGGGCCTTGATATTTCTTCCAACTTTTAACCTTGAAAAAAGTTTTTAAAAAGTGACTTTTATTAAAATTAAAATTTTTTGAAAGTGATATATTGTCTGGGTTAATGTTATATATTACGGTACAAAGACCTTGTAATAAACTGCCAGTACATTTTCTGTTATTTTACAGACTTTTTTCTCTATATATATTATTTCTTATACATTATACATACATATTATTTCAAACTAGTTAATGTCAATAATAGTCACTTTGTTAAACTGTACAATTAAATTTTCAACATCAAAAGTTGCCAAAGCAGAGATCAAGTTCCCATAATGCAATTCACAATCGTAAATAAATGGAAAACACTTGTCAATCACAAAATACTGTACGGCAATAATTTTTACAGTGTGGCTACACTTGGTTTGTTTACTCAAAACTAATCCTGTAAGCAACATTATTATGTAAAAAATTAAAAAATGCCACTTTACATTTGTTTGACAGACTAATCTACATGAAAGTTTTGAGTTCTGATTTTTATTTTATTTTTTTAAGTAAATGTTCATTTCTCATTCCATGACTTTTTTAAATGGTCAGTTGAACATACTGTATCAGTCTGCTGAAATAACAAGTTTGATGGTCTAACACAGTGGTCCGGTACTGGTCCGTGGATCATTGGTACCGGGCCGCACAAGAAATCAATAATTATTTCTGTTTTATTTATTATCTGAGTCTGATTGATCTTTTATTTTAAAAAATCTTTTATTTTTGAAAAATTACTAGATTCTTTCAGTTACATCTTGGTCACTTGATCCCTTTACTAGAGTTAAATGAATGCTATAAGTATACTGCAAGTCACGTGACATGAACTGACCAATCATTTTCATGCTTTCTATGGAATATACACATTTCTGTAGAATAATTATTTCAGACAAACAAAGAACACCCAAACACTGCAGGGCTCTGTAATTTTCTCCATAAATAAAACTTGTATCAGAGCTGCAGCAATGTTTTGTCAGCTTGTCATCCTCTAAAAAAACAGTTGATTAGACACCCCCCACCACCCCCCACCCCCGGTCCGTGGTAAAATTGTCAAGCGTTGACCGGTCCGTGTCGATAAAAAGGTTGGGAACCACTGGTTTAACATCATTATGATTCCTGTTAATGTCAGACCGATATGAGTTGTTCAGATTACACTTTCGTTACAATGACATGTCAAAGGGCAAGTTAAATCATGATTCCCTTTGTTTCAACTTAACATTTACAAGGATGAAAAACTAATTAACATTAGTTAACTAATTAACATAACTAATTAACATTGACAGGACAGCCTTTTGAGTTCTGAAACTTGCAGTATATGTCTTATTTTTAACTCTCATATGTGTAAATATCACTATATGTTTTACTTGTTTGTTTTATGACCCATTTAAATAACTAGAAAGTAGGCAGATTTGTGATATCAGTTAACTTTGCATTTACACATTTCACTACACCAGCTTGTCTTCCACAATAATCATGAAAGCTTGGTAACCAATTTTACATGAGCAGACTTTATTTGCCCTTCAGTCATTCACATTCTAGCACAAAATTTTCCCCATGATGTCGGGAAAGGGTAATACTTAGCCCAAGCAGATGCCCACACAAGCCTACAGGCATGTTGAGTCCATTAGCAGTCCACACATTCAGCTCTCGATATCACAGTGGGACCACACTATTGGAACCAGACACTTCACAGAAACTCCTGACAGGAACAAAGCAAAGCAAACCGTAGAGATCTGTTTGTCACATTAGACATCATCGGTCTTCTGTATAGGCTGCTTTTAAGGCAATGTTTTCCAGTGCAATTGCACAAGAATTCCCATTCTCTGCTCGTGGAGGCAATAGTAGTTTGTCGTTTTCAAACCTTGAGGAGAATTAGCATTTTTGAGCTTTGGATTCCCTCAGGATTTTCCAGAGTGGTTAAAATATGCTCTGTGGTTAACACTGCATGCAAGAGAATATTGTATTTTGTTCATAAACATAAATTACACACACGGTCATACCTCAAACAAAAGAAAATCTGGAACTGTTGTTTATTAAAACACACATACTTACAAGTTGCTAAATAAGGAATATGACAAGCATGGTCACTTTTTTCCCTAAAAAATTACATTAACTTAATTTATAATCAAGAGAGAAATAATAAAAAAATTATCAATCTTGGTTTGCTAATTTACATTTTTTACACATTGACTTCCATAGAAAAAAAAACAACAACTACTAAGGCAATGGTTGAATGTTTTTAGCTTTCTTCAAAATATCCTATTTTGTATGTATCACATGAAAGAAACTCATAAAGGTTTGAAACAAATCAAGGGTGAGTAAATTATGACAAAATTTTAATTATTGGGTACTATTCCTTTAATTATGCAATCCCCATTTCAATTATATCTTTAATAAAAAATAAATAAAGTAAAAAGTATGCATATACATTTTTACATATATTTTAGCATAAAATGACATCAGTTGATGAATTGCATGCAAATTAAATTTTCAATTCAATTCATCTTTATTTGTATAGCGCTTATACAATGTAGATTTTGTCAAAGCAGCTTCACATAGAAGAATATAGTGAATTGAAACAGTGTCAGTTCAGTTTTCAGAGATTAAGTTCAGTTCAGTTTAGCTCAGGTCAGTGTGGGTTAATATTCACTACTGAGAGTCCAAACACTGAAGAGCAAATCCATCGATGCGCAGCTCTACAGATACCGAACCACGCAAGACAGCTGCGAGGAAAAAACTTCACCAATTGGCGAAAGTGAAGATTTAAAAAAACCTCGAGAGAAACCAGGCTCAGTTGGGCATGACCATTTCACCTATGGCAAAACGTCTTGTGCAAAGCTGCAGTCTAGGCACAGGAAGCTGGACCTCAGCGAAGACTCGTCTGTCCTTGGAGCAGGTGTCACAGGAATCCGTCTCATGCTCTTCACTCTTCCATGATCACCACAGCAGCTGCTCAGTATATGGCCTGGTCCAGGATTATGAAAACCTTGGGATCATCTTGTCGCTGGTCTTGGATCGTATCAGTGGCGCTGCATAGTCTGAGGGTCTCGGGATGAGTACCCCCAGGTGGAAATACAGAATAAAGAGAATAATTAGCGTAGCTGCTGTTCATAGTGTATGAAAAACAAGAAGCAAAATCCTGTGTGGGGCACACTTATGCGTCATACCGCTAAGTGATGCACTAAGTGTATGCTTTGCTAAAAAGATAGGTCTTTAATCTAGTTTTGAAGTGCGAGAGTGTGTCTGAGCCTCGGACATTATCAGAAAGGCTATTCCAGAGTTTAGGGGCCATAAATGAGAAGGCTCGACCTCCTTTACTCGATTTTGCTATTCTAGGTATTACTAGAAGCCCTGAGTTTTAAGATCGTAAAGAGCGGGTTGGGTTGTAGCGAGACAGAAGGTTGGTTAGATAAACAGGAGCTAGATTATTTAAGGCTTTATAGGTAAGAAGCACTTTTTTATAATCAATATGAAACTTATAACAGGCAGCCAGTGTAAGGAGGATAAAATTGGGGTGATATGATCATATTTTCTAGACCTTGTAAGAACTCTGGCAGCTACATTTTGCACTAGCTGAAGTTTGTTAATAGAGAATGCTGGACAACCAGCAAACAGAGCATTACAGTAATCCAGCCTGGAAGTCATAACAAGCATGAACGCTCCGGTTACTAAGGTAACCCTCGTTCCCCGAGGGGGGGAACGGAAATGCTATGTGGAAACTTCCACTATGGGGGATTTCACTCAGAAAGCCAATCATCTGAAAGAGTATGTAAACGGGCCAATGAAATGCCAATGAGTTGGCAGCTTCAGCTTGCGCACCTGATGCTCGTTGCAATCAATTTGCTATAAGAGCACAGCACGCGCAAAGCCAAGCATCATTTTTTAGCGGAAGAGACTTTCACCTCAACAGCTAAGGGGCAATCATTATGGCGAAGGAACATAGCATTTCCGTTCCCCCCCTCGGGGAACGAGGGTTACCTTAGTAACCGGAGCGTTCCCCTTCGGGAGGGGAACTTCAATGCTATGTGGAAACTTCCACTATGGGGAAATGTTTGGAAAACGCCATAATGATTGAACCTTACCTTCGCCCCCGATGAGAGGTTTGCCAGGCAAAAGAGAGCGTGAGCGCACCTGCGTCACCAGAGGCGCGGTCTTCCAACGTGTTCCCTGGCCCTTACTTATCCCACTTCAACAGAAGATTTACGGATTTAGATATATTTTTCGGGAGCCGCAGATGCGTCTAGAACACTTTCTAGGAATTTAATACGACAGTACGTTGGGGAGCGTGCAGTCCCGATAGGGAGGACGCTGCGGAGGCCACCTGCTACCCAAGTGGGGAGACTAGTGGCGAGAGAGCATATGGACTAGCCCTGAGAAGGGGGAGTACGCATATGAATATAAGATGGTTAGCGGTGAGGGAAGACACGGGTCCGCCTGTGAGGGGGGACTGCACCGTGGCAGTATAAGCATATGGGATCGCCTTGTGGGGATCGCACATAGCGGGCACCTATACCCAGAACGCGGGCTGACCAGCGGGCAGACCAAAAACGTAACGGGCCAGCGCCTGACTTCTCCGCTGAGACAGATGCTGGGGGCCTCGGAGGAGTATCTGCAGGGTTCGCCAGCGGGGAACTTTACTGACAGAGCGAAAAAGCGCACGTATCTCCGTGTTAGAGAGAATGGCTCCCCTCAAGATTAATAAATCTCGCAAGGTGTCGCCCAGCCCGCAGCTCTACAGTGTCTGTTAGAGAGGCGCCGCGTGCTAACGCCCAAGGATGCGTGCTTCGAGGAGCGCGCTCTCATTCCTGGGGGACACGGCTCACCCTGGCTCAGATAAGCGAGGGAGATGGCATTCACGGTTCAGTGGATATGTTCCAACCTCTGTTTTGGATACGGCACTTCCCTTCTGCCGATCACTGTAACAGATAAAAGAGCTGAGTATGGTCCGTATAATACGCAAAGCGCGAAGGACGCAGCAAATAAAGGGGCTGGGTCTGCCTCCTCCGTCGCTTGCAGGTTCACTACATAGCTGAAAGAATGCTGTAGGAACCTAGAGCACCTAGGTGGGCGGGGGTCTCAGGTAAACGTGAGAGTGGGCCGGCCCAACACGCTGGCACATTTCGCTGACCGAAAATGCCCCCAGTTACCCACCCATTTGGCCGATGCGAACGCGACCAGCAGAGCTGTCTACCTGGACAGAAATCTTAAGATACTGAGTCGAGTGATCGAGCAGACCTCTCCTAAAAGAGATCTCCAAGTGGGTATGAGAGGGAAACAGGAATAATTAATATTCATGTCTCGCGCCTCTGGGAACTGGATGATGAGACGATACTTCCCAGCGCGCCACCATCACCGCATCCTTAGAGCGGGGATGATCGTAACGCCAAGCCCTCAGAGTGGAGGAGACAGCCTTAGCTCCAGTCAACTGAAGGAGGATAGCATCACTCTGATCTGGCATGTTCGGGGTTTCCTTCTCGGGGAAAAAGTTAACCACACAGCGAATAGACTCCACTTCAGGGCGTGGGCATGCCTCGTAGAGGGTGCGCAGCCTGAGTGACAGTGTTAACCACCTAATCGGTAGGTCACCTAAGTCCTCCGCACTCCATCTATGAACCGCACGTGAGGCATAGATCTGGGTGCGGGTGCCAAACGGTGCCTGTCCCCTGTTTCCAGGGGATGTGCCAGGGAGGGGCCATCACGAGGAGAGTAAAAAGCAGGTCCGATTGAGCCAGAGAGGCGCAATACGAGAGCTGTTCCTCGACCTCCCTGACTTTACACAGTATCTGTGCGAGTAGGCTCACTGGAGAAATGCGTATTACGCACGCCCCGAGGCCAGCTGTAAGCCAGTGGACTTTACAGGGTTTTGCGCAGCCCATAACAGCTGGCCAGTCGGGGGTGGAGTCCCCATTTTCCCAGGCGAAACTGCCGTGAGAGCGGATGGCTGCACGGTTGAGCTCGGTGGGGAAAAATGGAATGCAGCGATTGCGCTGCGTATGACTCCGGGGGAGCAGACGGCGGGCGAGCTGAGACATGCGGCAAGAGCGGATACCCCCATGCGGTTGATATACGCCACCGCCACCGTACTGTCCGTCCTGACCAGCACGTGTTGTCGCTCCAGCACCGATAAAAGTAGTGTCAGTCACCCGGTGTGTGCTCGCGTGCCATGCGCGTCTGGGGACTCGATCGTTAAGCCAGTGCTGAAGTGGTCTCATATGGAGCAATCCGAGCGGCGTGACAGCGGCTGCGGATGCCATATGCCCCAGGAGCCTCTGAAAGATTTCAGTGGGACCACTATTTTGCTGTCTAAGTCTCTCAGACAGTTCAGCATTAGCGGAGCGCGCTCTCAGGAGAGGCGCGCTGTCATGGTGACCGAGTCCAGCTCCAACCCGAGAAAAGAGATCCTCTGCCCGGGGGCGAGTTTGCTCTTTTCTCGGTTGACCTGAAACCCCAATAGGTGGAGGTGCTGGAACACCTTGTCTCTGTGCATAATCAATTGCTCCCGAGAGAGGGCTAAAATTAGTCAGTCACCGAGATAATTAAGTATGCGGATGCCCGCGAGCCGAAGGAGAGAAACAGAGAGAACCCGAAGGGGAGGACTTGTACTGCCAGGCTCGATCTTAACGCAGACCGCGGAAACTGACGGTGGCGTGGAGTATGGAGACATGAAGTACGCGTCCTTCAGGTCTATTGCTGCAGACCAATCCCGAGGACGAACGCACCAAAGGATGCGCTTCTGCATAAGCATTTTGAACGGCAGCTTGTGCAGACAGCGGTTCAAAACGCGCAGATCTGGAATTGGCCATAGCCCACTGCTCTTTTTGGTACGATGAAGTACAGGCTGTAAACCCGCTCTCCATCTCGGCTGGAGGGATCGGTTAGATTGCATCCTTCGCCAGGAGGACAGCAATCTTCTCTCGCAAGACAGGGGCGGGCACAGGGCTGACCCTGGTGAGAAACACACCCGTGAACTTGGGAGGCCGTTCGCGAATTGAATCGCGTAGCCGAGTCTGATCGTGCATATGAGCCACCGCGTAGGGCTGGCCCGCGCTAACCAGGCAGGCAGAGCTTTCGCTAATGACTGCATCACTACGATCGTTGACGTACCAGCAGTGGGGCAGCGCGGAGTAGGAGTGCTGATCCGGGGAGCGCTGGGGTCCCGCGGAAGAGCTGGAGGCGAGAGATTCACTCACCTTACACCCAGACTCCGGAGGGGAGGGCTGGAGGTGTGAGAGAAAGGAGACCGTCCTCCCAGACCTCGTGAGCCACTGGCGAAGTGCACCGATCCTGCGAGCTGAAAGGCTTTTCATCGCGTCCCAGACTGGCAGTATTCGGGCTATCACATCCAGGGAAGGGAAAAATGTTCTCCCTGAGGAGCCCGACCCCCCACCGGGGAGAGAGCAGGTTCCCTCTTCTCCAAATGGCCCATCTCAGGAGCGCTTCGCGGTCCGTTAACCGGACTTAACGGCACTCTGGGACGGGGAGCGCTGATTGCCTGTGAGGTGCTCGGCGCTGCCGCTGGCCAGAGGCGCAGGCGGGGGCGGAGCAGCACTCGTAGACGGGC
>CAIGQZ010000690.1:5675145-5687593 GCA_903798205.1 Danio tinwini | reverse complement strand
CACTTTTCTATTTTCCCAGCATGTTTAATCTATCATCTTTACAATGTTCTATATGGAATTACCTTTGTAAATTGAATCTCAAAATCAATCTCCATCTTAACAGCATATCTTCAAGTCATTAATCTACAGTTTAAGTGATTTGTAGCTCTTAATGAGTAAGCCATTTCCAATTATCCTTGAGGTGATACTTATGCAAAAGTTGCACACTTCATATCAGACAAGCCTCCAAGTTTTCTCTCTGAGGCAAAGCTAATGGCATGTTGCTGTTGTTTAGAAAGACAATTATCAGTGCTGTGAAACGATATAATAAAATAATGTGAATTATATTTCCTCCCTTGCTACTTTTTCTTACACATCTCCAATTCACAGTCCCTCCTCGAAAACAAAATTGCCATTTTATCTTTTTAGTAGCCTTTTAGAGTTGTGAATGATGTTATTGCTGGCTATGCAATGTTAGTTCTCAATTAATGAATTATTCACTGAGCTGAATTTGCTCTCTGTTGCATCATTAAAATATATTAATAAGAAATAAAATTCCCTGAAGTGGAAATAATGCACATAAATGTTTAAGAGAATTCCGCACTTGTTGAAGTGCCTTTTTCATTCACAAAGGGTTTTACTGTGTCTTACTCTGAGATTCATCACTAAAATATTTAAATAATGGAAGGAATACAGCCTTTCTTTTGAAATTGTCAAACCGTGTTCCTGTCAAGAGCTTGAGAACTTTGGACAATGTGCTTACTGACAGGACTGACATTTTTATTCTCTGTTGGATGACAGAAACCTATTGTTACTGACTCTTTCAAATAGTTAATTTACATCACCCTTGTCAATGAGATGTGTCTGGGATTTCTCTTTGTCTGGGGAGGGTATCACTTTTGTTTGTGCAGCATGTAATCAACAGAGACCTTCGGGGACTGTCACGCTGACATGGTTTACATACATTAGTTTTGATACACAGACATTTTAATGAACTCTTGTATGCCAAAATATTGCCCTATACAGCAGCACCACAAACTTTTAATCCACGCTTGACTTCTGAATGCAATGTCTTGAAGTGTACAGTTTTGAAAAGTATAATTTATTATCATGAAAGACAATAACCTTTCAGGCTAAACTTTTTTTGTGAAAAAAATATGTTTTCCTGGTTTATAAATGATAAAACTGGTTTATATAGTGAGCAAAGTCACTCTGAGTTAGTTCTGAAAAAAGCACTAGCATTATTTATTTGCAGATGCCTTGGTTTGGTATTTTATTGAATGCATTGAAATCCAATACTGTATATTATAAGCACAATCTCACAATGCATGGCTAATAGACAACTGAAATTCTGGTAACACTTTATTTTACTGTTCTGTTTGGTATTCAGTGTACTTATCATAGTCATTAAATGAACTGGAATATAACAATTAACTTGTTAATAACTATCCTAGCTTTGAGACAACAATACAAAGCACATAGCATTCCAAAAACATTCATTTATTCATTTTCCTTCAGCTTAGTCCTTTATTTATCAGGGGTTGCCACCGCGGAATGAACCACAAACTATTCCAGCATATGTTTTACGCTGCAGATGCTCTTCTAGCCACAACCCAGTACTGGGAAGCACCCATACACTCTTGCATTTACACACAAACTCATACACTATGGCCAATTTAGTTAATCCAATTCACCTATGCACGTCTTTGGAGTGGAGAGGAATACCCAAAGGAAACCCATGCCAACACGGGCAGAACATGGAAACTCCACAAAGAGATGCTAACTGGGCCAGCCGGGACTCAAACCAGTGACCTTTTTGCTGTGAAGCGACATGCTAACCACTCAGCCACCATGCTGCCCTTTTTTGCCAAAACAATGAACTACTTATTACAGTTATTGTTAGAATGCAGCTGTTGTTCATGCTAATTTATAAAGGTACACAATTTACACAGTTCCCTACAAAATACACCGTAGCAAATGAACTTTGTAATTATATATACAAATCAAACTTCAACATTGGCATCATTTTTCAGATCCTTCCCATAGTTACAGTAGCAATGTTAATTCTGCTTTTTGATCTTTCTTGATCCAGACGTTTTGTGCCAGGTGTTTCTGTTTGGGTAGAATCATAAGCTGATGTTTCATTCCTGCGTGTTATTGCCATGGCTTCATAAAACATAATTGTCTGCATTATTAATGCATGAAAAAAAATATTTGGACATATTGTAATATGAATGAATTGGACTGAATACAATGATTAAATAAATACTGTATGAGTTTATTTTAAGAGCTAGAATTAACAGAATGTAACAGTACAAACTTTTAGTGTTTTAAAATCTACTGTCAAAATGTACTAAAGACAAACAGAGAAAAACAAATACAATGAAAGACTTTTTGCACATGCATTTGTAGTAGTTTCCCTTTCACATGCACCAATTACCAAGCTCATTTAATTACATTTCTAACTATATTCAAACTTTTAGTAGATTGTGTTGGTTACTAATTTTGGTCATAGTCCCACTAAACATTAAACATCTGACAGACGTGCTTATCATGTCTATATTGTGTCTGTTAGTGCAACAGATGATGTTTGGATGTGTCTTGCGCAGTAGAGGCTAACTAATCTGGTTGTACCTTTATTGTTTATTTGTGAATGTAATTTGTAAATTTGTGTGAACTTTTCATTGCACTCCCATGGGATAGCATTTTTTCTATGTTAATTTGCCCGATTTAGTAAATCTGGTCTAGATCTAATGCATATTCAGACTTTACTTGAAGAATCTCAAGCCTAGTTTGTTCTGTCCAAAGTTTGCAAGAGTGGAAATAAGGTGAAAAAGACAGTTTGAGTAGGGGTAATGGAAAACCTTTTATTTAACACATACATTTTTAAAGTGATAGATTTCAACTGCACCCATCACCACGAGTCTGCTTGAAAGTTACTACCTCAATAATGCTTCTTTTTTTTTTTCAGAGATTACTTATTTATTTGCGGAGAAGGTGCAAGAAGCAGTCTTAGAGGAGCCAGGCTACATTTACATGGCCATAGGTAAGATACATCACAAAGTAATGGCCCTGTTAAGGAAAGTTTTCAAATGCACAAGGCAGAGGCTGTCTAAATAATGATTATGTCTCCGGAATTCCGCTTTCCGTCTCACTATAGATATATGACATTAGACATTATACTTTTATAACACCTAGGCTGTGCTGTTCACTTTAGACTTGGGTTTCCCCTTGACTGTGCAATTAGAGAAAAGGGGAATTGTGTTCAAGCCATCAAGTGCCATGAAAGTAGCCATTACCAGATGCCACAACTGCTTTATTGAGCAAGATGCTTACCATGGTGTTGCCTGTTATTAAATTTCAATCGCCCCCTATGGTGCATTAACGTGCTCTCTAATGCTATTCAGCCTCCAGAATGCATCTGGAAACTCTGATCTATATTCCAGTCCATTTTGACATGTTAACTGTGTTGGTGCTTATATTTATACTGGTTTGTGGTTTTATGCCAGTACACTTAATTTTGGCTATTTTATGTTCTGTATGTGATGGAACCAGTTCAAAGTTACAGTTTTAAATGAATAATCTCAGATTAATAGGGTCTTATGATGCCCTATTTGATGCCCCTTTTAACAATATGTAATATAAGCTTATGTCTCAATACAGTATAAGCTCACAATAGCCCACAGGTTATTTTGTATAGTATTCTCAAGTTGGAGTGTTTTGTTAAAAAAATAGGTCACATTTTATTTTGATGGTCCGTTTATTGAGTTTTAGTTACGTTGCAACTAAATCTCATTAGATTATAAGTAGACTGTTAGGTTGGGGTTAGGATTGGGGTTAGGGTTAGGGGTAGTGTAAGTTGATATGTACTTGCTAAGTTCCTTATAGTCAGTTAAATGTCTGTTTAGCAGCAGTATCAACAAATATTAAGCAGACAGTCTACTAATACTCAAATGGACCATCAAAATAAAGTGTTACCAAAAAATAAAATACAATTGTAATTAAAGCTGTGTGTGTAGTTTTAATGCAAAATAATTTACTGCTTCCTGGTATTTCAGAAGAAATGCCAAGTTAGGGAGTGTTTCATATTTGTTATTATTATTTATTTTAAATAAAACAAACATTTCTGGCTGTAATTGTGTTTATGGAATAGAAAAGTTTTTTTATATACATATATGTGAAAGTTGTGCTGGAAAATAATTTAGACATTTTCTTATTGCAAAATCATTAAATGCTGTGATATCTAATTGCATCATAGTAAATTTTACAATTCATCACCTTGGAATTATAAAGTTCTATCTGCATTCTGAATGGTTTTGAAATATTGAGCTTCAAAGTTTTTGCATTCCATATAGCAAACAGTATATGTGTAACATTTTTTTTCTTTAATAAAAAGTCTAAAAATGTGAACAACTTATAAAAAAAATCCCATAATGTAAATATTGTCATTTAATAAGAATATGTCAATAACTCAATTTTGACAAAAATGTCAGATCCTTATAATTCTAAGGTGATGAGTTTTGTTAAGGTGCTTAATCGGATCGAGATGCATAAGGAATTGTCACTATTTTGGCATGAATATAGTGAATGTCTAATGAATGTTCAATATAAAAACAATATGAAGTTGAAATGCAAATACTTGGTTTTTGCAACATTCATTCATTCATTATTTTCTTTTCGGCTTAGTCCTTTTCTTAATCTGGCGTTGCCACAGCAGAATGAACTGCCAACTTATCCAGCATATGTTCTACGCAGCGGATGCCCTTCCAAGTGCAACTCATCTTTGGGAAACATCCTCACACACTCATTCACACTCATACACTACTGACAATTTTAGCTTACCCTATTCACCTGTACCACATGACTTTGGACTGTTGGGGAAAGCGGAGCACCTGAAGGAAACCAAAGCGAACGCGGGGAGAACATGCAAACTCCACACAGAAATGCAAACTGACCCAGCCGAGGCTTGAACCATCAACCTTCTTGCTGTGAGGCGACAGCACTAACTACTGCACCACCCCGTTAGTTTGCGACATTCAATACATTAAAGCATTTAGCAAATTGTTATTCACCCTGACCAAATTAGGGGAGGTTCATACATAACACATTTTTCCTTTCCAATAAGCTTCTTTTTTCAATGTTAACATGCGCTTGACAGATGCGTGTGACCTTTACACTCACATCTCATGTCTTTGGAAGTGCCATACACATGTACAATGTGTTTTTTTAAAGCCCTGTCTACACTGTAATAATGCTGGGTTCCACACAATCGATTTGTGTTGGAACAACATGAAGAATTTAAGTTAGTTTATTAGTTTTTACAAATTTAAGTGAATTGAACATAAAACAATTAAGATGTCCCCAAAAAAACTCAACAATGGTGTTGTTTCAGCTTATTTTAAATAAGTAGTTCGAACAAACAGCAAACATATATTTTAAGTGTACATGAATGGGTGTTGAGCGACGCGGTGGCGCTGTGGGTAGCAGTGGCACAGTGGGTAGCTCTGTCGCCTCACAGCAAGAAGGTCACTGGTTTGAGCCTCAGCTGAGTCAGTTAGCATTTCTGTGTGGAGTTTGCATGTTCTCCCCGTGTTCACGTGGGTTTCCTCAAGATGCTCTGGTTTCCCCCACAGTCCAAAGACGTGGTATAGACTAATTGGGTAAGCTAAAATTATCCGCAGTGTTTGTGTGAATGAGTGTGTATGGATGTTTCCCAGTGATGGGTTGCAACTGGAAGGGCATCCACTGTGTAAAACATATGCTGGATAAGTTGGTGGTTAATTTCCCTGTGGCAACCCCAGATTAATAAAGGGACTAAGCCGAAAAGAAAACATATGAATGGGTATTTTCAAAACTGCACTTTTTGTACACGGTTTCACTGTTTGATTACACAAAAACAAGTGTCGAGTGACTGAAACCGAAACTTTCTGAAAACTCTGGCCAAGGGGATTTTTTTTCTGAAACTCTTGGTACAGTGTGGTCGTGTGCACACCACAACCAGAGTTGTATTTACCTTATTTTCACCCTCCTTTCTGATTTTCCAACATGGTTGGCTGGGTTCATAGAAGTTGAATTTATCTCACATGTATTCTTACTGTATACCTGCAACTTCTCTACAATAGATGCTCATTGTTCTCAAGCCTTCTGATGCCTTTTAGATTGCATCCCTGCTGAGCCTGGTTTCTTCCAAAGTTTGTTAACTAGAACTACACCAGACCAGCATCACTCCACAACTGTGCTCCCTGCTTGATATTCTGGACACAATCTGATATTCTTCCACAATATAAAATATCTTTAGTTATTCTCTTTTAGATCTATGTTAAGCTGCTTTGACACAATCTACAGTACACTGTGAAAGTGCTATAGAAATAAAGATGTGTATGTGTGTGTGCATTTTATCGCTCACATTAGAGATTAAGACCTCAGAGGTAATTTGCTGTGATATATCCACTAATGCTTTCAAGACAAGAAATTGATTCAGCCTCTGAAAATGTATCACCTTGCAAATTACACGACTCTTTGGGCCATATTTATCAAATCAATTCTGTATACAACATCCCAAGCTCCCGTGGAATGTGTCACTTCGGTTTAAATCCATCCTGACACCGCCTGGCCAAATGATCCTAATGTTAGCTTAGCCAGGCATGAAACCTGACATTTTTGTTTCCGTTCTCCATATAAATAATCCACTACAGAAAGCTGTTATTAGCAAATGCAGCCCGAAAACAAATACAGTAAGCTTGATCAATTACCATCACTCTAAAACAACGTGCTACAGGGCAGCTAATAACCTCTTAAATTAGCAAAAGAAAATCATTTTAAACGTCTTGCTGCGATTTCAATATTGCTGCTCTAATTTTAAAAGGGAGGCAGTCCAATCAAGGTTAATATTTAATTATAACGAGTAAATATTAATGTCTGTGGGATGACAGCGTGGTAGAGGGGAAATAAGGAAAGAGTGATGGCCATTCTCTGTTGCACAGCTTTAACTCAGATAAGATCGTCGTTAAAAGTAAGTAATGCTGCTTTTCATGTTGCCATAGGCTTGGAAAAGAAGATTTTAACATTCTCTTTAGGCTCTTGCCAAAATTAGAATGCTGAATATGGAACTATTCATAAGTCATGCAGTTTTTAGAAGCGAAGCTAGACAGTTATTTCATTTGGCACGCAGTTGAGTTGGGGCAGGGCTGCAATATTTTGAGGTTTCAAAAAAATCTTATAATCCTATAATATCTACAAATGAAGAGGTTAACATTTAAAACACAATCTACCATTGTTGATTTTTACTGATTTTTTTTTATTTACCGAACAGTGAAAATTACTGTATTACTTTAATTTTGAAAAAAAAAAAGTGCACCAACTTGCAAATTACATGACGCTTTGGCCCATATTTATCAAATCAATCTGTATACAACATCCCGCGCTCCCATGGAATGTGTCACTTCGGTTCAAATCCATCCTGACACCATCTGGCCCAATGATCATAATGTTAGCTTAGCCAGGAGTTAAATCAGACATTTTTGGTTCCATTCTCCATATTAATAATCTACTACAGGAAGCTGTTGTTATCAAGACCACCCAAAGAAAATACAGTAAGAAAGGAAAGTGTATTTTTTTAATTCAGCATTTTCAGCCACCACCCCCCACCCCAATTTTTGTTAATGTTTAAATAAATTGGCAAAATGCAATAAAATGTTCCATATTTAGTTGCAAATGTAATGCAAATGCCCCCAATTTGTAAATTAACTACTTTTCCACAATGTTAGTAGATATTACTAGACACAAATATTAGTAACAAATATTAGACTATTACGGTCAGGTTAGCATATAATTAGCTAAAACAAAGTTAATCATAGTAAATAAAAAAGTATGTTGGGTGTCATATGATGCAGACAATTTAATTCTGATGGCAGCTAGCTGATTTGGTTACAGAATTATTTTCGGTCACACTTTATTTTGACAGTCCGTTTGTTGAATTGAAGTTACATTGCAACTAATAATCATTAGATTATAAGTAGACTGTTAGGTTGGGGTTAGGGTTAGGGTTGGGGTTGGGGTTAGGGTTAGTGTAAGTTGACATGTAATTGCAAAGTTTCTTATAGTCAATTAAATGTCTGTTGTCAGTGTCAACAGATATTAAGCAGACAGTCTATATACTCAAATGGACCATTAAAATAAAGTGTTACCTTATTTTCAGTTAGCAGGTTGCAAAACGTACCCGTATACATTTCTGGAGAGTGCAAATTATGAAGCCAAAACTACGTATGGCTGCATTTTGTCTTTTAAACTAACGCTATGGGGCAGAATGACACTGTCGACAACTTCTGTTCCTTTTAGCACTACCAGCTGACCGTTTACCTCTGTGTGGACGGCTTTTCCACTGTAACCAGTTTGCCCAGTAGCTCGCTGCATATGTTAGCGGACTTGAGATTAAGAGAGGAGTTGACCCCGATGACAGGGTATGCGTCCACAGAAGAATGGTTTCAGAAAGCAGGTTAAACAAAAATGAAAGGCAAAAAATAAAATGAACAAGTGAATAGGGTGAGAGCAGGGTAAAATCTGAAAATGTGGTAAAAATCAGGCGACTGCGAGGACTTATCTTTTTCTAGATTGTTTTGGAAAACACTGTTGGTTGCATTTAGGCAGAGCAGTGGGCAGATCAGTCAGTCAACAACGGCTTCTGGTGGATTAACGTGAGAACAGCAGGCACGAATGGCACTTGAAAGAGAAATTTGAGATCTGAAAAAGCTTACACAGCAGCCTCTGGTGGATTTGTGAAAACAAAAACTGCAAACAAATAAAAATAAAATACCTCCTTTGACATATTTTGCACTGTCCAGAAATGTATGCAGGGGAACGTATCAATAATGAGCCTGGGTTGGCAAAATGCCAACATCAAAGAGTTACCATAAACACTTAGGTGTGTATAAGCTTGCTTGTCATTGCCATTGTTTTCTTTTACTGGAAAGTGATTTTCTAAGGCCTTTCTTTTTTTCTGGAAACAGGCCCCACAGTAAACTTTGGCCTGATTCAAACTCTGAATATGTTAGTCCAAATTTATGCAAGCCACACTGAATACGAATATTCAGCAACTTTGCAGTGCGAATGCGAATTTCACTGAAAGAGCCCTTAAACCTGCATTTTCAGTATTTTCCTTTTATAATCAAAACAAATTACCGTGTGAAGCTCTCTTTCCACCACTTAGGTGTGACATATAAAGTTGGTTAAAGGGAAGTCTCTGGTGAATTTCAAATTGAATGCAATATTCAGTGGAGAACATGCCTTGGAGGAGCCATGTTGTTATCGTAACAAGTCTGTCAGTGGTAGAGGGCTTGCATGAAGAGATAAAAGGTCTATTGTGTGCGAAAACAACCTTTGTTTAGACTCGGGGATATTCCCCGACTTAACATTCAGCTGTCTACCTTTAAGCTATAACAAATATTGCAACAAGGAAAAGAGTCGGAGGGATGAATTAATTGAAGCCCTGCATTTCCACTGACCGTTGCACATGTGAGGAAAAAGAGAAGGCCGAGGCTGATTAAATTTGATAGTAAGCTCAAGGAATGTGTACACAAAGGCAAGTAAGAAAATTATCTGCAAGAAGCTTGTCGGCATAGAGAATTGTGTTAGCCCAAGTGATTCTTCCCATTGTAATCTGAAAAATACAGGGACATCATAGCAAGGGGTTTACCTCACCCATGGAGGAACAGAGGGGAGGTTCCAATCCTATTTTGGCCCTGTTTCGTTTCAATATTTGCATGGAGGCAGAGCAACTGTTCTTAAGATCACATTTCTCTGTCAGAGATAGAGAATTCTCTAGTCTCACGCTGTCACTGAACGGGGATTCAAATAAGCTCCTGCTCTCTCTTTGTGCAGATTAGATGTCAGTTAACTTCCAGTCCGCCCTTTGTGCTGTACTAAAACCCACGGGGGGCCACTGCTGCATGATTTACAGGTAATAAAACCAGTCAGAGATGACAGCCAAAGACAGGCTGCTACCGCAGACTTGTATCAAATGAGAACAGTCAATACATCTCTGTGATAATATGAATTATTCTCTTTATGTGTCATAAAGGAGCTGCCTTCAGCTGTTTAATGCCTGCCAGGCGGGAAATCATGAACTTTGGGCATTTGATAGAAAAATAGATATTAGAGAATCAAATATTTGGAGATGGGTCAGGATTTACAGTGTGTTTACTCAGAAGGGGATCTGGAATAACTGCCAATCTGCAATGATTAATCTTTGTGTAAAATTGGCTCCTGTGTACTGGAAAAAAAAATCTACAGTTTAAAAATAATTCTGATTTTTGACATATGCAAACAAATGATGCTGCTTCAAATTATATTTTTATGTCAGTTTATTTTTTTGAGGAAAACTGTAGCACAGACACGGACACATGCACACACACATATGTCTGTCTGATATATACAGTAGATACAGTATGTGCACATTCAATACACTTTCTTTTTTTCCAATGGATTACTTTTGGCAGCTACAGGGCAGGGTCATTTTTGCGGTTGTATGAAGTCACTTCACCTCGAGATCACACAGGTTGTGTCCAAAAACTGTAGCAGCTCAGAGGTGAAGAATGTAAATTCAGTGGTGGTGAAACATCCCATCTACTAAGATGCCTCTATATCTGGTAAATTTTTGAAAGCTGCATAGATGTATCGCTGTCTAGTGCAGAATAAAAATAGCATGTGCTAGAGCAGTTGAAAGGAGTTGATTTATTTATAAAAGTTCTTCTTTTTCTCCTTTTTCTTCTTTCTATTTATGCCTCTATTTTTAATGAGAAATAAGCAGTCACTAAATATTTGATAGGTTGTTTCTAAAACTCATTAGACAAGAGGGTATATGGTGCATTGAAAGTATGTGTGAAACCTTCAAGAGGAACTTTTATACGGTGAGCAAGTTTTACATTGACAGTCAGAGAAGAGGGTTTGGCTCTTTTCACTAGTTGCTGTAATCCAGTACATATGCATGCCTCACTGTGATATTTAATTCAGTTACATCTCATCTATTAATCAAACTTATTTTCAGTGGGGTTTTTTTTGGATAATGATTGGATTCTAGATCTCACTTGGACTACCAACACCCCGTCTCTCTCCAACAAGGCACAACAAAGCCTACACTTTCTCCACTGGCTGAAAAGGGCAATTCTCCCCCATCCATCCTCACCACATTCTAGAGGGGAACCTTTGAGAGCGTGCTGACCAGCTGCATCATGGGAGCTGCAGTGCTGCTGATTGCAAGAGTCTCCAGTGTACAGTGAACAGCCAAAAAGATCATCAGTGCTTCTCCATTCTCCATTCAAGACATTTTTCTCCAGCAAAGCTAGAGATATTGTGACTCTACCCATCCTTTCCACAGTCTCTTCTAGCTGCTGCCATGAGAAGAAGGTTTCGAAGTATTAAAGCCTGCTTGGCTAGACTACTCAACAGCTTCCTCCCACTGGCTGTTAGAGCCCTCAACTCCAGTCAATTCACCCCTCTCTGAAATCTCATCCACCCAAGCCACCCCCTTCCCCATGCATTCCTGGGTATGTCCCATACAGGTAAGTGGGCCTAACAAACCACCTGTAGAAAAAGACACCATCTCTTCTCCTGCACTATGCTCTTAGCCATTATGTACGTATGCACTTACACACTCAACAGCATATTATATGTATGTAGTGTCATCCCAAATGGAACACTAGTGTTTTTTTTTACTAAGCGGAATTTCAAACCTTTTGTTAGATGATGTTTGTCGGTTGCCAAATTAGCAAAATAAATGTCCAAACAACCAAATAATACTTGCCATTAGTATAACCGCATTCACCATCGGGAGGCGGCATAATCACTCTTGTAGGAGCTGCTTTCACAATCCAAAATAAAGTTATCCAACATCAGATCCTGAAAGCTCCACCCCTTCCGCTATGTGAGCGAAGTGTCCAACATTCCACACTTATTTTTAACGGCTGAATAAGTGCATCATCCAGGTATTTAAAGTGCACTTATTCTTTTAGAGTTTTCAGTGTGAATGCACAACTTACATTATGTATACTACAAAATGGTATAGAATAGTGCATAGCTATGTGATTTGGGCACCCCATGTCTCTTGTAAACATTGTGCATTTCAAATTGGGCTTCATACAGGTGAGTGTGCTTGACAAACCACCTGTAGAAACACTGTAGAAACACTCTTCCCTCTTATGCACCTGAACCTTTATTTCAATTCCATCTTACAAGGACTCAATAATAAAAATGATGTTTACTATAAATATACCACAATCATGTTGCACTGCTTGCTTTAATCTTGAATAACTCTTTTGCACATTATTCAACCTTAAATTGCTTTTTTTGCACAATATTCTACCTTTAATACAGTACCTCTCTTGCACAATATTCTGCAAAACATTGTTCAGTCACATGTAAAAGTACCAACCCAATCTCACAGCAATTCATAACTTTTTGATTTAGTGGCTAATTC